>JAUZST010054636.1:0-24182 GCA_034779995.1 Parotocinclus haroldoi | reverse complement strand
TCCCAGCCGTACTCATCATACTTCAAGGCACCTAGCAACATCTTGACACTGGTGTATTCCTCTTTCAGGTGCACCGAATGAGCTACAGGAAATCATGGATACTTGTTCTCATTGTGAAGCAGCACGGCTTTGAGGGTCTTGCATAAACTGTCTATAAAGAGGCACAACTTCTTCGGGTTAGAGGTAATACCTATAGTCTTGAATAGACATTGTTGCAGAAGCACAGTCCATCTTGATAACTGAAGAAGCTGGAAAAAACTTAGTGACGCTTCCTCTGATCTGTGACTTGGACGATTTCATCTAATAAGTTCCATTGCTTGAGCCTTGATGACAGAAGCTCAGCATTAGACTTGGTGAGATCAAGGTCTCTGATCAAATTGTGGAGGTTTTTTTGGTTAGGGTAGTATGGCTTCCTCTCCTCAGCTGCATATGAAGATAAATCGAGATCTTCAACGTCTTCCTCAGTGTCTGACCTGCTGCTTTCTCCTGAAAGTGGTTGATCCCTGTCTGGAGGAGTTGGTACAGGAAGTTCAGGGCAGTGTGGTACTGGGGATTGAGATTGAGATAGAGATGGGGTAATAGAAATATGGTTCTATCAGCTATTGATGAATTGTGGTTCTTGATGCAGTGTCATCTGAGGTTTTCAGTTTAGGCTTGAGGTTTTGCCCCTTATGCACAAAAATTCCTTCAGATTCCTTGAACTGTTTGATTATAGTACTGTTTCCCTATAGTATAAATCCCTTCCTATGTTTCTTTGAGGAAATAAACATTATTTAAAAAAATAATTGATTAAATAAATTTAAATAAATTAATTTTCTCATGCATTTGTTGACAAACTGGAGATCCTTTTTTTTTTTTTTTTTTACCAATTTATGATTATAATATAACTGTCACATCATTATGTATTTTTATTTTCACCTCATTACTAGACTGAACTTGACCTATCCCAACTTTTTATGGTACGTGTTGGAATGCAGGCCAGAAGAACAGCAATGGGTGTTTATTAACAATTAAATTTAAGTCCATGAAATTAAATCCATGATATACCTTGCAGTCGCACTGACTGCAATAAAATAGAAGTCAGGGTAAATTTACGATACACTATAGGGTTTGTTTTTTGTTTGTTTGTTTTATTTTTGCATTTTCCATACTCCTGTCCCTAATTTTTATGATTTGGGGTTGTAGACAATAGCTTGAAAATGCCCAATGATTCAGTTACAGGGGCACTTCCTGTCACATTGTGTACTGCAGATACTTGTACACGGGTCTCTGCAGTAATGGCAAAGCATATCTGATGCACCACACCTTTCTAATATTCGCTTTAAGCTTGGTGCTTGAATGTACATCAACAAATTTATATTTTAATCTGAGCACTGATTATGCAAATCAGTCAAATATCAAGTATCAAGGGTTTTTTTGAACAGTTGGTTCAGTTGATCAGACCATTTCCAAGAGATGTGCAAGTTTGAAAATGTCAACAAGGTCTATTACCTATTTAGAATCACCATACTCATGAACATCATTCGTAACTAATTAATGACATTCTCAATTATCCACCTGTCCTTGAACTGCACTGCCCCTGCTCAGCCATAGCGTATGTTGCTTCAATTTCATTCAAAAAAACTCAAGGAACTGACTGTGTTGTAATCTACTTGATTTGATCTCTAATTAAAGCATTTCTCCGCAACTATCATAGAACTGTCACATCTTAAGCATTTATTGTAGTCTGTTGATGAATAATGCAGTGCAAAACGATCTTATTGTACATTCTCTTCCTTCAGCTTTCTCAGAATCATTGTTACTGAGGATGCATTGATAGATAGATAGACAGACAGAAAGACAAGATTTGATCAGATAGATACTTTATTGATCCCATCACTGACAGAGCACCAGTTTATAGTTTGTTAGACCAGCACACTCAGCACACACTTTTACAGAAATACTTATTTAGCCTTAGTTTTTTTGCACATTATGCATAAAGTTATACCCTCATGGGCTATAACGTCCTGTGAATCTTTCTTAATTTCTTAATTTCTGTCTGTCCAGCCTAATACACTGTAATTAATCATTACACCTGGATACTCACAATTTTAATTTATCCATGTTCTGCCAATTAAATATAATATGTAACCTTTTATCCTCTACTATTATTAAAGTAATCTTATGCTTTATACACAATGCAACTTTATTTTTATATTCTGCTAGACAATGGTTCAAAAACCCCCACGAAAACACCTCCAATGTCACCTTATTTCAATTTCTTCATTATGATTTGTTCATTGTGTATCTTAGGGAGTTTCTCATTGACACTGGCTTGCTTACTTTGGGTCAAGATGTTCTAAAGCTGCTTCTCAACATTTTTTGTAGTTGTTTATTAAAACGTCTATTATAATAAAATGCACTTGCTTACAACAAGTGACAAATAATAGGTCTGCATGGGCAGACAATTTCCTTACCATCATACCTGCCATAATGCATAGCATGTTTAACAGAGTATACTGTATTTCTTGACATTGCATCCAATGGGCAATTCGCATTAGGGGCACCTTTATACATTTTCTATTTACATCTGGCCAGGGTGAAAGCAGTTGCTAAGCAGGTGGCATAGGCTGCAGCAGATAACTACATTGGGATGCACTTCTGTCAGCCCATAACAGAAAACTGAGGATAAAATAGGCTTCACACCAAAAGTACACAGTGGGAAACTGTAAAAACTTGACAAGACTGGTCTGATTTATTTGATCTATGCTGACATACACAGATTCCAGTTTTAGAATCTATTGCCTGCCATGAACCCAACCCACATTGTATTACCAGTTCAGGCTCATGGATGTGATGCAATGGTGTGAATATTTTCCTGGCACACTTAGAGCCCATTATTACCAATCACTTGAAATAAATTAATAAACTTTAATTGTATTGCTTGATTGTTGTTGTAAATAAGACAAAACAACAATAACTTAAACAAAAGATGCAGAAATAAGTACTTGCAGTATGCTAACATGCAGAAATGAAATGGAGAACAGAAGTCACCTCTGAGAGGATAACACAACAAATGCTAATCACAAAGCTCTCAATGTAAAGCACAAACACAAAACAATTATAACATAAAAAATAATGTTTACACATAAAAGCATGAAGAACAAAGCCTGAATCATGAAGCATAAATTACAAAGCCTACTGTACAAATCCAAATAGAACATGGGCCAAGACACAGAAAAATAGCTCATTCCATGCACTGACAAATCATACAGGAAGGCCCAAATACACTCCTTGGATAAGAGGGAAAGCTGTCTTCAGTGTTAATACTCTGGCAAGTCTGTGCATTTTTGAGTAAAATAATTAATTACTGGAATCAAAGAAGACACAGGGCTAAGTCAGAGAAATAAAAAAAACATTAGAGCTTTAGAATTACACTATAGCAGATTGGATATGAAATATTTAAAACATGTAATAATAAATTTCTTGGCTAGGTTTAAGCATAACATTTTAACATGTAAGGAGCTGTGTCAAGCTGTCTGTCCAGTTCCCACCACCACCGTTCTCCCACTCTAATGATTTTATGTTGATTGACCTGACCAAGAAACTGAGATAAAAAACAGTGCTGTTTATGAAAGTACTGTCTTGCAAGTAATACAAGAGATTTTGAGATTGGCATACTTAAAAATGTTAATTGCTTATGGTGACAGCTCTGCCTTGTAACTACAGTCTATTGGCTCTTAGTGATTAAGCACAGCACACAGCACACAGCTTAACAATAGCAACATTGCTTTTACCCCCAATAATGACATCAAAAAAGCAGCTCGTAACAACACTCCATTAACGTGGCAGAATTGATTCTCTTGCCAAGACTTTCTCTCGTGCTCCGAATCAGCAAGACAAATGCTTTACACAGTTGCTAAAATGGTCAACTAAATTTCTTTGGCACAATTAATGAAAAATGTAACTGGAACAAGCTTTTGCCCTCTAATCAGTGCTTTGCATGCAAATTTACATTGATCAGCAAGACGGTTGTACTCATGTGGATGGACAACATTCATTTCAGCAAGCACTATGGGGGAAATTTTACAGAAATATACAAAGATGTGCCCTGCACTATACTAATGGTGCCTTTCCATTGTAAACTGGTGGTAAACTATGTCAAACCACATGAAAAAGCTAAATTTAAAATGTTCTGTTAGGCAGATAATGAAATCCGCTATAAAGTGTTAATTCAAGATGCACAAAGTCTGCCAACCTGCATAATATCATATAAAGGAGTATTCTCAAAATAGCAATATTTGCATTGTGTCCTTTTTGATTTGATGAGAATGAAAGAAACTTTGTAAACCTTTGATAACCAATATTTCTCTGCTCATATTGCCAAAGAGACTCGGGCATGCAGGTATTTCCTGTACCACATAGGGTGAATTTGACCCTCACTCAAGATTAAAGGAGGACATCAAGGTTCTTCTGTGTTTTGGCACCCAATAATGATTATTCATGGGAGTTGTCTTTACCTACAGCTATTGCTTATTATAGCATAAGACAATGTCTAGTAAGAAGAATACAAATCACTTCTGTAATTTGCTCTGGATAAGGCTGTCTTTTAAATATAAATAAAAATGTGCCACTGGGTATGCAATATGCAGTTTGTAACAGCTACCCTACCCACGTGGGTATAGTTGTGTAAAAGTGAATATATGGTAGTCTGTGGACAGGAGATGAAACATGAGGTAAACTACTGGTGACAACAAGCAGTTCAGCAGAGTGAATTTGATGGTCATGCCTGTTCATTGTGAGAGGGGTCATGGCAGAAAGATTACCGATGTCATCTTAATGTCACCTAAGAGAGATTATGCATGCATGCGCTAACACATGGATTCAACCAAGTCAAAATATATAAGAGCATTCACAAAAACAGTTATTTGTGTTATTCTTTATTGTTATCAGAAGCCTCTAGTTTCCTTGTTTGGCTTTGGTACACATTTGCACTCGGATGTGAAAAGAGCTGCTGCTCCTAAAAGATTGCTCTGTAAACACTGTGATGGATTGGACTCGACACATGCACTGTGAGATGCCAAATTGCCAAGCTACATGATTCAACCACAAGTTTTTGCAATACCATCCTCCATTTTGTCTTGACTACCTATCAGATGTTATTCTATATGCAACATGCTAAATGATGTATTGATAATTGAAATCTTTTTTTTGCTGAGTTTTGCTGATGAGGCCCTTTTGGAGGAGATGGCTCCTGCTAGTTATGTTGCAAGCTTCATATAGAGGTGAGGGAGATGAGTATGCTGAACAAAAATGCCAGTAATATTTTAAAGTCTGAATTAAAGCTACACTAGCAATTAAAATTGATTAAGTACCTCTAAAAGGAAGGAACATCATCAGCCAGCCTTGATTTATGACGGAACATTTGGCTTTTGGTAAATTCTGGACTAACTAATTTAATGTAAACATAAAACAAATAGAATAGCCTGCTGTTATGTTTCTCTTCTTTCTAAAGGCCATGATAGTATTAAGTAAAAATGCAGTTATGCTACAGAAAACAGCTTGGAAGTCAATGTAGGTTTCAATGTGCATTACAGATTAACAAATACCTTTTGCTTATTTTGTGATGCTTGGTTTAAATCCTACTCTCTAATAGCACAAATATGGATTATTTGGCACATTGTAATTGCTAAGCACACAAGGGAGAATTAAGCTTTGTTTACCACTGTGTGGGCACAGGGATCAATGCCTTTCCTCTGCCCAAGTTATGTAATCATGTCTGATGGGCGTTCAAACATTGCGCCATGCTGGCAAATGAATGAATAAGGGGGAGAATACAGGCTAAGCAGAGGAGAAACATAGGGATGTCTATTAAATTCAAGGCCACCTACACATATAAGTTTACATATCTTGTTTACCAGTTTACATGGCCGTTTTTCAGAGAATATGAATGTTAATACAAAAACTGTTCTGTTATTCATGGTTAGTGATTGAATGAAGTCATTTATTGTTGAAACATTGTGTTTGGTCTTTTGAAATCACAATGACAGAAACTACCCAAATCACCCTGATCAAAGGTTTATATACCATAGTTCTTATTACCGTGTATTGCCTCCTTTAACATCAATGACAGCTTGAAGTCTTTTGTTGTAGTTGTGGATGAAGCCCTTAATTTTCTCAGATGGTTCAGCTGCCCATTCTTCTTGGCAAAATGCCTCCAGTTCCTGTAAATTCTTGGACCGCCTTGCATAAACTGCACGTTCGAGGTCTCCCCAAAGTGACTCAATGATACTGAGGTCAGGAGACTGAGATGGCCACTCCAGAACCTTCACTTGTTTCTGCTGCAGCCAATGACAGGTCAACTTGGCCTTGTGTTTTGGATAATATTTTCAGCAGAAAAATTCTTCCAGTATTTTCTGATAAAATGGTGCATTTTGCCATCAAGTTTGACCAAGTTCCTTGTCCCTGTGTAGCTCACACATCACCACAACTTCACTGACCCACCTCCGTGTTTCACATTAGGGATGGTGTACTTTACATGCCAGCTGATGTTATTTGTAGGGTACCCGAACAATTTTTCTGGCAGTTGTAGAAATGTTTGTTGGTCTACCTGACCTTTTCTTGGTTTCAACAGAGTCCCTCATTTTCCACTTCTTAATTAGAGCTTGAACACTGCTAACTGGCATTCTTAATTCTTTGGAAATCTTTTTATATCCTTTTCCTGTTTTATAAAGTTCAACTATATTCTCCCGCAGATCCTTTGATAATTATTTTGCTTTCCCCATGGCTCAACACTGGAGGAAACATGCTGTCTGTCAGGAGCCCATAAACTCACTGACTTTTTATACACACACACTAATTACAAGAAAATAGATCACAGCTGAGGGTGGTTACTTTTAGTATCCATTTAAATCTGTGTGTGTCAATTTGTGTGTATGTAATAATGCCAAAACTTTCATGGTATGTAAACCTGATCAGTATTATTTGCATAGTTTCTGTTGTCATTATGATTTAAAAAGGGCAAACAATTGTGTTGTAATTACTAAAAAATGGCTTCACCATACCACTAACCATGAATAACAGAATATTTTTTGTATTATCATTCATATTCTCTGGAAAACGGCTAAAAAATCACAAATTCTGCCAGGGTAAGAAAACTTATGAGCACAACTGTACTAGGGACAGAGGTACTGATCAGATGTGAAACAATGGCTGGAGTAGACCTTGCAGAGGTTTAGATTCTATTAAAGTTTAAGTTGCGGTAAGTAGCTAATTTGGATACCTTGTCTAGTGAGTCCAGACTCCAGTGGCTATAAAATTACCACTAAAGAAAGCTTAGCTTAGGGATGGCACATGATGTAAAAGTCTTTGAATGCAACTTATAATAAATTATATTTCACAGAATATTTAGGAACTCAGAATTCAGTGAGAAACATTTCACAGTTCACATTACTCACCTGTACTCATCTGTGGTGTGATTGTATGGTTTTACATTACATTTATATTACCTACCTTAGAAGTAATTTCATCTTAGAATCTTGTAGTTTGTAAGGTAGAATTTGAATCCTGGCCCTTCTGTTCCACAGCTCAGTACCATAAATGCAAAGCTACCACAGTCCCAGATACATAGTTTTAGGCTGTGTGTGGTAAAGTGCAATATGTTTCACAACCATTAACTGAAAAAAAAACATACACTGTTGTCCTGTAATGAATGGTGTAGGTTATGCCAAACAGAGTTTAAGATTTATTTCTACACACACATTTTCAGTTAACCAGCATTGCACTATTAACACAGCTGTTGAGAATTGTGTGGCACACAAGCTGTGGCCACTAAACTGTATATACTGGAAACACATATATAATGGGCGTAAGGATACAATGTGGAAAATTACGGCAGCCTCACTTGATGCGTGATATATTTTGGTTCTTTTAAATTTATGACCACTGTGGCTACTCATTCAGTCAGAGTAGAATTGAAGCAAGCTGCATTCTTCACTTTCCTGTTCAGATATGTCCTTGGGAGGGAGCAGATTTGTAAATTTATCAAGAGATATACTTGTGCTGTCATTCAATAGCCTGCCAGTAAAGCTATTTTCACCTGTTCATCCACCACTAGTGACAAAACAGGATGGGATTTCCAGAAGGCTTGTGCACGATCCGCATGGTATTTTGTATTTGCCAGGTCAGTCATTGTCTGCTTGGTTAGTTACTTACTCAGGTTTAAATGAAGTACTGATCAGATCTTTACTCAACTTCCTGTGTTTAACAATTATTATTACATATTACATTAATAATTATTACAATTATTATAGAAATAGGGACACTTTCAGGACAAGAATCAGACACAATAGTCAGTCAATATTAATACAGATGTACAACAGACTCAGTCTGCAACCAAATCCATCCAATTGTGTATTTTATGTATACATGAAACCAGTGGTATCTTCAACCAGGCTTACACTAGTCTTAAGTCTTAAGAAGCCCTTTGTGTCTGTATATTGATTATCCACATCCATTGATCATCCAGTGTACACTTTCACACAAGAAGCTGGAAAGTCTAAATTGGAAATTGTTATGCTCTTATTGGTCTTGAGAAAAAAAATAATTAATGAGCAAATTAGCAAGAACTTATAAAATGCACTTTTGAGACTTGTGCCACATGTTGCTTATCATTGTGTGTTGCAGTGCAACACTAATATTCTTATCCAATTTCATTCTTCTTATTGTTATTATCTCCTATTATTATTCTATTATTATTATCCATTATTATTATTCTCTATTATACAGCTTTCGACATATCGGCACTGGACAAACGCCAAAACTGTCTGATATGTTCGGGAGAAGTGTCCTTGTTTACAGCTAAGAAAAATATTGTATAGTCCCCCCGCTACAATCTTTTTTCTGTGAAAAATTTCCCATTGACTTAACATTATGGCAAACTTTGCACAGCCATAGCTTGGCCAATTTTCAAAAATCGGACAACCTGGACTTGGGTATGCTGTCATCGGTTAAGTTACAGAGTGATTACACTCTCCGTTCACTTTTTATCACTCTTCAAAAATCACCCCATTCATTTTATATGGCCCCAATCTAGAGGAAAGATCAAAGAAGGATCAAAGCCGATCAGAATTAATCAGGTCTCAGACATGCACCTGTTATTGGACCTGCACCATGCCAGAGCCTTCAGCCTTCAGTCTTGGACCCATGCCCTGCAGTCCTGCACTCATCCACAAGCAAATGGGACTCGGACCGGAGCCCGTTCAGAACTTAACAGGACTGCACCGGATCAAAACCCACCGTGCCTCAGCTCGACGCCCGACTGGAACCGACCGGGTCTCAGACCTGTTCCAGGACAGAACCGACCACACCGATGCAACACACATTCGCTGTAACTATATTACCACACTCTTCTTACTGGCTAGTGAACATAATATATTTAGTTGCTTTTAAACAGTTGGAGCTTTATGTAACAGCTGGAGTGTGCCTGTAAGGGAGCCCTGGGGATGATGGAGAGTCTCTCTGCAGATCTCATGTTCTCACTAAGTGCACATTGAAAGAAACAGTAGATCCATGCACCCTGCTGACCTGCAGTGTGCCCCAGGCTCATCAAATGGTCTGCCTTATGATCTATTCCAGAGGGTATTGCATGCACTTACCTTTATTACACAAATGACAAGAGGGTATGTATCTGGAACCAAGCTGCAATCTCAAAAAAGCTGAAGCCAATTGCAGTCATATCATTTGTCAATATGCTTTAAATTTCTTGTCACACTGATTTACATATATCCCTACTATATGTACAGATAAATGTATGAATAGAAGAACTGTTAGAAGAATGCCTGATCTCTGTCTCTCTAAGAAAGACAAAGAACATGATCTTCCTTTCTAGCACACTGCCACAGCTCAATGAGTGATGTCGACCTTTTAGAAAATGTGCAATAAAGCCTCTAAACAGCATTTCAAGGCTGCTGAACTTATGATAAATGGCCTGAAATATCTCCATCCTTGCACAACAGTTTGTCCACAGTATGACACTTAACAATGTTTAAGAGGGAAATTAAGTAAGCAGTTTTTGCAAGCTCAGGTTAGATAAATAATGTTATATACTCAACTCACACGTCTTTTATATTTGATTTTAAGTTCAAAAGGAACATGTGCTGTGGAGAGCAGATTTCATTAGTGAAAAGTAAAAACATAAGTAAATAAGAAAATAATTGGTGATTGGCATAAGGCACAGTTTACAATTATTAACTGTGACATAGAAAACACCTTTATGTATGTATTCTTTATTTAACATCACTTTTGGCACCAATGGCTATTTGAGACAGTCAAAAGGTTACATCGAAACTAGGACTGTGGGATGAAACAGGAAGACCTGGATGCCTGAGCTGTGAGATATGCCACTATGCCACTTTGAAAACACTTTAGAAATGCATAAAATAATGTACGAATAAAAACACAAAGTATGTAATATAAATACAGTTTGCTTCAACTCTGTAATAAGCTGCCATTGATAGGTAACAGACTAAAAGAAATCTAATGGAAAGAACTCACTAATATTTAAAATGTTATTCTGTTATGGCTTGTGATTTTTTTCCCAGCTACAACACATCAAATATTGATGCATAGCCACTGCGTACTCTTCTTTGTTGATGTCTAAAATTCTGCTTTATCTGTTGACAAGAGTCGATGAGACAATCTGTTGACCAGACAAGGTTTCTTTTTGAGGTTTCTTTTTTTACTGGGGGTGTTTTTATTAATTTTCTTTTTAAGTTCAGTGGTGTTTTGTGAACATAGTTGCATAGCGGTTAGCATGGTCACATCACAGCTCTATAGTTCCTGGTTCAATCCTAACCTTAGAGCTTGCATGTAGGAGAAAGGAGAAAAAAAAGTGTTTTTAGTCCATTGGATGACAATCAGGTCTGATTGGGTTCCCTTTAATATTTAAAGAACAGAGATCTATTGAAGCATGATCTTCACAACACATTTGTGGAAATTTATTCTGGCAAGAACAAAGAGAATTTCTGAGGACCTCAGAAACTAAACTATTGATGTTTATCAGGCACAAAAAGTTTATAAATCATATCTAACGAGTTTGGTGTCTATCAATCCACAGTCAGACAGGTATATTGGTAAAATTAACTTCTATTGTAACCCTCAATAAAAAATGATTGACTTGGGGGAACCCTGAACAACAATGGAGTGGATGGCAGGATTGCAATAAGAAAGACATTTCTCTCCAAAAAAGACAGCGCTGTCCATCACATGGACAATCCAGTAGCATATTGGAAGTCGTTTAAGATGAAGGCCTTTAAATAAAATTGCTATGCCTGGAGGAAGAAAACACTGCATTCCAGCATAGGAACTTTATTCAATTTGTTAAATATTGTTGCTGCATCTGGGCCAAGTAAGTAATGGAAAAATGTCAGGACAACTCTGCATGTATTGAATCTCAGGAGAATGTGGTCCATGCAACAAAACAACAATCATAAGCACATATGTTGTTCTTCCAAAAATATGGTTTATAAAGAATAAATTTAATGCCAAATCAAAGTCTGGACCTTAATTGAACAGTGGATTATTCAAATGCTGTGGAGCAGTTAATGTGAATTAACTTTCCAACATCCCAGTGCTGAAGCTGTTCTGTATAGAGGTATTGGCATATATTCCACCAAGCCTGTTCTGTAGTACTGATCAACAGTTACCAGAAATGTTTAATAACGTTAACAAACGTTTCCAGTAACTGTTGATCAGTCCTGCACACTGGCTTAGAGGAATTTTAGCCCATCTCTCAGTACAGAAAAGATTTAACTCTGGGATGTTGGTGGGTTTCCTCACATTAACTGCTCGCTTCAGGTCCTTCCACAACATTTTAATCGGCGTAAGGTCAGGACTTTGACTTGGCCATTCCAAAACTTTATTGATCTTTAATCATTCTTTGGTAGAATGACTTGTGTGCTTAGAGTCGCTTGCTGCATGACCCACCTTCTCTTGAGATTCAGTTCATGGACATATGATCAGATGACAGAATTAACATTTTCCTTTCGAATTTTCTGATATAATTTAGAATTCATCGTTCCATCAATGATGGCAAGCAGGTGGACTCATGAACATGACATGAACATGACAACATAACATTAGCCAATGTGAGAGAGGCCTTCAGTTGCTTAGAAGTTACACTGGGCCTCACTAACTATTACAAACCTTGCTCTTGGAGTGTCGGTCGACCACTCCTGGGGAGGGTAGCAATAGTCTTGAATTTCCTCCATTTGTACACAATCTGTCTGAATGTTCTGAATGAATTAATCCCTGTTTTTTTAACCTTTTCCAGCATGATGAGCATCAACATCTCTTTTTCTGAGGTCCTCAGAAATCTCCTTTGTTCATAATACACAAACATGTGCTGTGAAAAGCAGACTTTGATGTTTTAGGTCACATATTATTCAGAACAATAATTCTAAAGGATTCACAAACTTTCGAGCACCACTGTACTTTTAGAAATTTTAGGTCTGAAAATGTGATGATGTTTCAGGTAGCGTGTACATGCTCTTACCCAGAACATATTTGAAACTATTTATAGCATCCATGTGGTTGGAAAGCATGTTAATATGAAAACATCTAGTTTAGTGTTCATAATTTAGTCATTGCAAGTCCCCATGTACTAGATGAGTATGCCTAATAACATGTCAGCAATTAACCTAGAAGCATGAGTGCTAGATAAACTTTTTGGACAGCTGCTTGAGTGGGTGGAACATGCCAAGTGAACATTCTGTATACCTAAACTCACAGAGATCTGTGTATTTTAGTATTTGTAATAGAAGCATTTAATAGTAATAGTGTTTGTTTTGCCAAAGGGGAAATAGAATAATGTGATTTACTGTTGCCCATTTTGGCAAGTCCAATTATGCTCCCTTGAACCTTATGGCATTTTCAGAGCATATTTACACCAATTAAGGGCCAATGTTTTCAACATGACCCAGTCACACAGTTTACTGGCCTACTGGATTTACTTTAATCCCACTGGACTTTACTGGATTTATTGAACTCATTTTTCAGTGTAAACCAGATTCAATAATGCATTAGGATGTGGGGGATGTCTTTTCTGGTAGTTCTCCAACCTTTTCACAAATGCCACAACCCAGTCACAAACACAGATTTAATTTGCACCCACTTTAAGTGAGTCATGTCCCATCCATAAGCCAAAGCAGTGAGCGTTTTGACAGACTGGAATAGACAGTGTGGGATTACTTCTAACATACATGTAAACAGCTAGTCTTTCAGGAGTCTGACAACAATATATTTACATGTAGACTTCTCTTGCTGTTAACTTTTCACAGACAGGTAAAGAACTGTGTTCTGTCTTTTGAAATGAAAATATAAAGGGGAAATGAGAACTACATTGGCACATCATAATGCGTTTACAATAATGTGGCTGTTAATACAACAAATAAGAGAAAAAACAAGTTCTGCATACTAATATAATTGCTTGTTTTCCACTTTGCAAATGATAAAAAGAATGAAAATATTAAATTATAAAAATAGAAAAGCTTTTTGTAACAAAATTATGTTTTTAGTATTAGACATTCTGAGCTGTGAACAATATGCGGTTTACAGTTAGAGTCATTTTATCATGTAGTTTTCTAGATACGCAATAGAATGTTTTGTATTATTGTGTATAATACAAAACATTCTATTGCGTATCTAGAAAACTACATGATAAAATGACTTTAACTGTAAACTGCATATTGTTCACAGCTCAGAATGTCTAATACTAAAAACATAATTTTGTTACTCCTAATTTAATACAGGGACATAAAGGACATATGTACAACTAACCACTTACCTGCAGTCGGAAAAGTGCTTTGTTATTGGCATGACTCACTGATTAGTTCCCTGCTATTGACAGTCATCAGCAACAATGTCAACTCACTTCTAATATATGCTCGTTGTGATATAAAGAACTTCATACTAGTCATGGGGCATTGTAATGTCGACTCGTTATACCGCTACGGATAGTTGCCCTGTAACTATAAATAGACATTGTAGGACCTGAAAGTAAATTGATAAGATAGTGTTTTAATGTTGTTGCTATCACTGAGAACAACAGCAGCCCAGAATGGTGTTGCCTAGTGTGTGACTTGCTTCCCTGTATAATAGCACCGAAACCCAGCCCAGGATTCAAGCCCAGGTACCTAAAATTCATTGGGGTTAACCTGGCACTGTGAAGTCTTACATTGAAATATAGTGAGGATTATTTATGATTTATTATTATTATCTATTTTATTTTTAAAATATTTTGTTCTATAAATTTGTCAATATGTAAAAATCATATATAAGATATGGGCACTCACAGTGAACTTGTGTGTGTCTCTGAAAAAATAAATTGCATTCTTTTTTGTGAAGGTCAAAATTATTCCCAGAACTGAGAGTACTGCTGCTGTACAAAATCCTTCATTCCTGAAAGGTTAGGAGAACAAATCTGCATATAAATTGTTCATAAAACACCTTTTTCCTAAATGCATTCATGAAAATATTTGTACTACAAAAATGTTAGAACATTGAAACAAAATCTGTAAAATCACAAAAGTGTCATTAAACATGACTACACTGAATTAAAGTAGTAACTAAATACTTCTATGTTACATAGAAATTAAATAAAATTACACTTAACAAGCACTCTGTTTAATAATAGCCTGTTATTCAGAAGAAAAACTTTGATGTTTCTAAAATGGAACGACTTCTGCGCAAACAAAAACACAAAGAAACCAAACAAGTGCATTGCACATTTTATTTAACTGTGTTGTGCTGTTAATGCATTTTAATTCATATTTCCCTGAGCAAGATGCTTATTTCTGTAAAACAATTGTTTAGCCCAGGGACAATTCTGCATAAGTCAAAATTCTGTTTTGTTCACAAGTGGCACTTCACCTATTATATTCTGATAACTTATACCTCGAAATACCATAGCAGCTATTTTGTCCTTTAACCTTTATAAACTGCATCTCCTCTGCTGTTGCTGTTTTCACTATTCCAGTGGATTGGTCATTTAAATGTTAACATGACTGGTGTTTACCTTAGAGAACATCCCCTTATCCCAGGCTAGCATAGCAGAAGACTGCGAAGAAAATGATGCATAAAGAGTATCTCCAATAATCATGGACTGGAACAACAGAGTCAAGGTGTTTGCAAGAAAAGGCATACAGAACAGCAGAACCAAAGCCCCTGAAGCACCGCAGGGCTGTAGCATTTGAGATGTGCATAGGCTCACCAGGAGAGGTTCCAGGAGTCAGTAGAGTAGAACAGATCAAAAGGTTAACAAGCTCAATCATACTAAGGTCTCACAACCATAATGGGATCTGACATATTCACTGCTTATGGAAATATATACTTTCAGAGAAATAGCCAGAACATACACTCTTTGCTGTAGGCTGAAAACATTTGGGTTTGACATTAAAAGATAAATATGAGAAAAAAGCTCAACGTTTCAGTGTTTATTTCTAGGTATTTTCATATGGATCTAATACACAGTTCTAAAAGATAGCACATTTTGTCTGAACCCAGACCAAACCCAGGGGGTTTGCCTCCCTTCAGTCTCCTCTTTAGCAGGTAAGTCTGGAGATTGACTAAGCTAGTCCTAAACCTTTTACCTCTTGTCTGTACTTTTGTTCATAAAGTCCTCTTGAATGGTAGATTGTGGTAACTTCACTCCTGCCTTAATGTTGCTAATTGTTGTTTTAAGGTGTTTCTTTATAACATGCACAATGTTTCTGTCATTAACTGCTGTGTTTTTCCTTTGTCTACCTGTTCGACATCTGTTACTTAGTACACTAGTGGCGATGTTCTTCTTCAGGACATTCCAAACTTTTGTACTGGCTATGTTTGTATTAATCAATGGATCTGATTGATTTTCCATTTTCTCTCAGCTTCACAATTGTTTGCTTTTTACCCGCAGACAGCTCTCAGGTTTTCATGTTGGTTATTCCCCTAACTGTCCGCACAGGCAAAACCTAACTCTGAAACTGAGTTTATGCATTCAGTGCTATTTATTGTTTGACTAATCAATTTAACAGGACACGCTCGGGCAACAAAACACACCTCGCAGTCACGTTACAATACTTTTGCTCAAAATAGGTGGGTTCTGACAAAATGTGTTACTTTCTAAACTGTGTATCAGATCCATATTTTAATACCAGGAAATATAAGCTGAAATCCATTGTCACATAATAATATTTTAATATCAAGCCCAAATGTTTTCAGTCTACAGCAAAGAAAAAGATTGGATTCACTATTCCAACACTTTTGGAGGTGGTGTATACAGTCAAATTCAACTATCTGAATATTACAATGATTTAGAAAATGCATATTTAGATAGTGGAGGCCAATAACCATGATCTCATATGGGAACATTCCTATGCCATTCATATACTTTGAGAACAATGTATACTTCTAACAAGTCAGCATTATAAAAGGGTTCTGATTGGCTGTCATGTTTCTCTTTATATTGAATGGGAGAAACCATGAAAGAGGTTGTGTCCATCGTGTGTACTACCATTTATTTGTGTTCTCTATTGTCCAACTGCATGTTTACAATAGTTCTACAATATAAAGTAAAATAAACAACCATAATTAAACAGTGAATACAATTTTTTAGTGTGCAGGTAGTGGCAAGGTACCATTCAGAACCAATTTACAGTACTTCTGCTATTTTCCGTAATTTGACCGTAATATGTTATAGTGGAACATGGTGTTTGAAATATAATTAAAATACACAATTCATTATGTACTTATTCTATTTGGTTATAGCCTGCATTCGTCCTGAAAATGGCAATTACAGTATCAAAACTACTGCCAAGTGGATGAACGATTAGAGAGTTGCCAGAATGGAAAAAAAAGAGGAGAATCAATATTCAAATGCAAAATGATCTTGACTAGATGAAGTAAATGGGAAATGGGGAAATAAATGGGATATGATAGATGACCTACTATTAATAAAACACTCAGACCAGAAGATATAAATGTAAAATTGGCTAATCAAAGCTGGGACTGGGATCAAACAAGTACACAGTCAGGAAAATATGCTGGTACAGTCACTATGCTGAGTCAGGAGAATGGTGCACAGCCATAATTAGCTGTAAAGAGTGATACTTTTCATCATTGCTAATGTTGAACATAAGTTTATGGGTTTCAGACAATGGCACAAACCAGAAATCCATTTTTATATGCACGCTAAAACACTTCTTCTCAGCTTCTCAGGATATTTAAAGTATATTGTTATGAACTAGTACAGCATGTGCGTTACTGTATGTGCTTTCAAGCATGTTAGATTGTCCTTTTACATTTATATTTAATAATAAATCATAGCCTCAGTATTAATGATAATGATGTGTTAATGACGAAGTGTTTTTCATTAAACAAAAACATTACATCAAACCTTGTGACAGTCCATGTTAAGGAATGGGATGTAAAATAATTAAATAAGAATTATATAACAGCTGACAGCGAAATTAAGATAAATTCATGTTTCAATTAGATATGCACCCTTACAGTAAAATGGCTAATGATATATGTATTAAGACAACTGAAGAGCTCTAAGATTGAAATGAACTGAATCACTGAGATTTACCCCTCTGAGCTATGAGGTTAAACACATTCAGGTTGAAGAAAATTACTTGAGCTTCCAATTTAGCATTACATAAGCTGTGATGAAGGGACTGTAACTGAAACGTGCTCAAGGGTACCCTGTATAAGCAGCTCTATATTTCATTTCAGAGATGTGTATGTAAAGTTAATGGCCTCTAAAATAAACTGATAATCTGTGACAGCCGTCTGTGTCATCCTACACAGCACACCAACATTTTTTAAATTACCACAGGCAACAGCTGGCAGCAACACTTCACTGACAAAATAGCAGATTTCAAACTTGATCCATTTCACCCCACTTTCCATTTCAGACAACGTTTATACCAGAAAGAGGGAAGGTCATTTGCACACACATGGCAGTGCACATCAGCGCAATGTTAACTCTTTTAAAAAAAATGCAATTGTTATTAAAATGGTTATTTCGTCTATCTCCTTCATTCCATGTAAATCTGTTCTTATCTTGTCAGTCTTAGTAATGACTCATGTTTGAGAAAAATAAGTGAGAATATTTGAAACGTTTCCCTGCAACAGACTGGTGTCCCTCCTACCCCTGTGCCATGTGTTCTTCAGGGACAGTTGTTGGTTTTCCTGAAAAAGCTAGGTTAAAACAAATATTAAAATGAGCTATTATTAGTTGGAAAATATATGTGAAAGATTCACCATATAAACCAGTTGGGTAGTATGCCCAAAACCTATAACCTATCTATGAACCAGGTCCCTATATATATTT
This sequence comes from Parotocinclus haroldoi, assembly GCA_034779995.1. Taxonomy (NCBI): domain Eukaryota; kingdom Metazoa; phylum Chordata; class Actinopteri; order Siluriformes; family Loricariidae; genus Parotocinclus; species Parotocinclus haroldoi. Next base: position 5,833 of record JAUZST010054636.1, on the reverse strand, counting down.
TTAGTGGTTGCATTTGAGATTCTATATAAATTGTTCTGAGTTTTAATCTTGGGTTTGCCAACTGTCATCTATGACAGACTGCTATCTATGTGCATGGTCCTAAACAGCTGACGCCTAAGATCAACTGTAAGTCAATCTGACTAGGTGTGTGTATGTGTGCTAACTTCTGCTGTAAATTGTATCTGTAAATTGAGTACAGTTAAATACAAAATCTCTACTTTTTATGTACAGCTGAGTCTAAATGTCTTGAGAATGTCACAACTTTTGTTTTTCACAATGTAATGATGTAGTTTTTTAAAGACCTTTTATAAGATGCTTATATGGTATTATGATATACAATTATAAGCCTTCCATACTTTTTTTTCTTTTTTTTGACAGACAATACATACAGTTAAAGCAAATTAATATTTACAGTGTTTACCCTTCTTTACGACTTCTGCAATTTACCTCGGCATGCTGGATATCAGCTTCTGCGCAAAATCTTGAATTGGTAACAAAACAAAAGCTAGAGACCACTGGGGAAGTTGCTTCTATTTCTAAAAAATGCTACTGCATTTTTTCATTAATTTCATACATTGTTTCTTCATTTCAAATCATACAGTTAGCATAACAATTTGGACAAAAAGTTGAAGCTTTGAGTAAAATTATTATGTTATTATGTCATAATTTGTTAGTATTTGGCATGTCCCCTTTTTGCTGTGTGCACTCCACAAGTTTGTGCAAAACCTGATAACCCCAGCATGTTTTATGTGCATAATTTAACAATAGTAAAGTGTATCTTATAATATTATTGAAGTATTGCTTTACTTGTCCCTTGTAGGTGTGTAATAAGAGATGAAGAGATGTAATAACTATCCCTTGGTTTCCCCTCATTTTCAGGTATATCAAGACTAAAGCTGACTTAAATCACCCAAGACACGTTTCATGTGGAGATAGGGATACTAACCTTTTTACCTTCTCTCTTTCTTTGAAATCTCATGTTTAAAAAAATCAAACAAAAAATCAGAGGTTGATGGGTCAGTTTTGCATCAATTAGTAAAAACCTTTCAGTTTTCTGTATAAATAGGATCTAAATTTCATTAGATCTTCACACAAATATAAAATTATATAAATGGAGCCTAATTAAACAAATTAGACTTATTAAACAGGCGATTTCAAAGAAAGAAAGAAGGGAAAAAGGTTAGTATCCCTGTCTCCATGTGAAATAATGTCTTGGGTGATTTAAGTCAGCTTTAGCCTTGATATACCTGAAAACAAAGGGATAATTATTACATCCTTGACTTATAAAATTATTACTGAAGGTCTAGCCATGTAGATTTTAGACATCACTAATATATTATTAATACTTCTTGCTTCCTATGCTTTGGGATGGTTTATTCTTTTTAAAAATATATATCTGTATCTGTGTTTTCCTGCGAGTGAAATGGACTGTGACCTACTTGTGAACACACAGCATAGAAGGAAGCTGTTTACACCATGTCAATTTCACACTGTAACAAGGGAAAAAAAGCCTGACGGCAACAATAAGTCTGGGTAATGTCTCAATTGCCACGCAGCAGGGAGCAGCCCTCAAGACATATGAATGCCAGCAAAGATTAAATGGAATTCTAAAGGATACATCGTCACATTAGAGCTTGGCTCCTGCTTCTTATGCAACCTTTTACCAAAACTAAATGATTGTTGTCCTTTAGAATATCAGCAATAAATGCTAACTCATTTCTGAATGCATAAACACAAAAATGGCAAAAACATCCTCAAAGGAAATTTGCACCATCAAACCATAAATAATGTTTCAATTAGAATGGTATACTACTTTCCTCCCACTTTGTCTTTCATTATGAATTGCATTCAGGACCTTCTGTAGCATAACACAAAACAGCTTGTACATACTGAAAGTTCCATTTGCCTAATTACTTTTCTATTTTATTTGTTTTTAAGAATATGGAAATTAAGTCTGCTCATATTTCAAATTAGTAAAATAAGGAGAGACTAAAGTTGCACTGTGTCCATGTAGGTTCTCAGTCATCCAGGTCATGGTAGATTTGGGTGATGAGCAAAAAGCAACTGGACTTTTTCTTGGTACATGAAGATCCTGAGAGTCCTTTACCTACCCTGTCATTATATGGTAAGGATCACAGGACCCAAAGCGTGACCCATTAGTGAGTTGATGCCATCATGTGAGTCGGATGGAACAACGATGTTGTATCAGCCACCTACAAACAGTCTTGAGATCCCTTCCCAGGAGGTTTCACCAACATTCACAGCTTTACCCATGTGACTCTAACGACTTACATGATTGCAGGGCGGGGCAGTGACTCACTAATGGATTACACCATGACTCCTGTGCTCTTAAAAACCCATATAATGGCAGGGTGGGTGAAGGACTCTCAGGATCATCCCCAAGGTGACAACTCCACTATGGTTGAATACCTGGGACTCCTCATCGGTTTTCAGAACTGAAGCAGCCTTTTGGATGAGGGGTGAAACATCTTCAAGAACCAAGAAGAAGTCCAGTTGCCTTCCACAAGGACAAAAAGGGGGAGAAATAAAGGGCGGCTTTAGAGCCACAGACCTGAAGACGGCTGTGATGGCCGAAGATCCGAGGAGCTGCCCGTTACGGCCGGATACCTAGGTCGGCGCCGAATACGACCTTCCAGCGGCTTCTAGCGGCAAGAGTACGGAGGCGACCCCTCCGGCCGCGGACCCAAATGCGAGCCATTCTGCCGCGGGTCTAGGGATCAGCCCCTTCCAGCCTCGTGTCCCTGGGGCCATCAGTTGCCGGGGAAGACGAGCGGAGGAGTCCATAACCTACTATAAAAACGAAACCAAACAAACACTGCGCGCACAGACATGGAACTCGTGTGTTCCGTCGGCTCATATAACTAAGTAAATTAACCTAAATAAAGAACAGGTGAGTAAAATAAAGAAACAAGCCAATCGATCGCCGCGGAGAACCAAAACAAACGTTATTAAGGACGTGGGGAGAAAACGAAAACACAAGGCTAAGGGATCGGGGTAAAATAACGCACCGCGGCGAACAACGCAAAGAGGGCTCGCAGTGCGAACCCTAACAACAAGCTGTCAAGAACACATAAGTATTCCAAGAATCAGTACTATGACAATGTTAGGCAATAAAACAGATTAAATTGCCTAATGAGATTAAAAGATTAAAACAGTATTTTAAAAAGATTAATATCCAAAGGCTGTGTCCAGATTTTAGTGATTTCTGGTATATTCTAGTATCACCCTCACTGCTAAATGTGATATGAAGTGTGCAAACAGAGAAGTGGAGGCTGTTGTAGCAAAGGAGGAAGGACAGACTGTGCTATATGTAATTGTTCCGTGTAAAATACTTAATAATGCATTTCATATATCACCATGGTAGTGCTGTGGAAAGTACTGTTGCCTCACAGCTACAGAGATTCTCAAGTCAATTTCTGTCTTGGCCTGTGTGAAGTCAGCATGTTTTCCCTGTGTTTGTCTGGGTTTACACTGAGTACTTCCTTTAGCTCCCAAATCCAAAAGACATGTGCTATGTTGAGCACTGTCTCCAATGTTTTCCACTCATTTAGCTATGAAATTGTATGAATGACTGAATGAACATTCAATATTACTATCAGGCATGCTACGATTGTCACTGTGTAGGTTCCCAACTACCTGAATCTAACAAACAGACCTATCTTCGTCCTGCACTTTATCACTGTTACAGCTTAGTAAACTTTTATAGCGGTTGGAATTACACTGGCAGCCATCCCTGTGCTTGCTGCATTCCCAATACTCCTCTCTTTTCCTGGACCTGATTTATGGCCACAACCATTCTCTGGTAATGCTAGCCAAGGCTAAGAGCCAGCAGTAAGCTGTTGCAACAGCAACAGTACAGGCATCAGTTATTTATGACATAGAGGAGACATTTGATGGAGCCTGTACCACCCTGTTTTCAATGCAGTGCAGTGTGTGGGCACTGACTGTGCAGTGACCCAGACTAGAAGACCAGGGTTCTGGTATTTCTGCCACGGGCAGCACTTTTGTCACGATGACTAATGGGAGGAGTCTTGCTGGGGACTTCTACGCCAATGTTTTAGTGCAGTTTCTCATTATGATGAGAAGACTGGTGTGATGTAGTGTTCTTAAGAGAAGAGTAAAGCATGGTTAAGAGAGTAATAAAAGGCAACCATCCACCAGTGATTTAAGCAGTGTGTAAGGGTTTGTAAAGAGAGATTGATTTTTTAGTCATTACATACATTTGTCTCCTGAGACGCAGAAATATTTTCTGGAGGATGTTATTCAATTAAACAGTCTCAGTCCAGTCTGAAATATGCATTAATTAAAAAAAAAAACTTCAGCATTTTGGCAAGTTAAAATGCCTACTTTATTGATTTTCTTCTTTTCAGTCATTTTGTTGTGAGTCTCAGTACTGTGAGGTTTCTGATACTAGCAAATTGGTCTATTTAGTACAGACTCTTTAGAGCACAACTGGAACATGGTGTATGCAATATTTGCAATATTCTATATTTGTCATCCCAGGAAGTAGCAATATGCTAATAAATTATGTAATGCACACACCATGAGGTAAAATAGTCTTTAAAGTGCCAATTTACAGCTATTCCATGTATTTAGCTATGAGAGAAATAGGATTTGACATCATTTGCACTAAGCTGTCTAAGCTTGAGTAAAATATTAAGGAGTTACAGATAGCAGAAGGGAATGAACTATAATGTTCATAAACAGTGTTTGGGGAGGAAGGAAAAAGCAGGCCACTGGGTGAAGTGTTGATTGTGATTTTTTTAAATCCTCAGTTTATTTGCCTAAGCCTATTACATGGTCAGGAAGCAGAAGACTGGTGAGAAGAGTGGAGGGTGGGGGTGTGTAGGGAAGCTGGTTATAATTTTTAAGACATTTAGTGACAGCTGATAACAGAGCTTCAAATCTTCTGAAAGCATTTGATCTATTCCAACATCTGGGGCATAGGAAGGAGTAATGAGGAGATTATATAAGGTAAATTGTTATTGGATGATGGTCATGCCAATCCGTTCAGCAATTATAGTGTTTAACTGCCTCTGAAAAAGCTTTTTCTGTCAGGTTAAATCAATGTTGTCAATGTTAAATCAACACTGTGAAAGTTCAGTGTTAACTGACAGTGTTTATTTAACACTAGCTGTGCACAGCAAAACAGGTATGATCAGGTATAATCTTCATCACAGTCAAAATTGACATAACGTTAAGGATTGGGGTTGTTCAACTTGTTGCAAGAAAACCAGTTGTCTGTGGCATTTAATGTAAATAGTTTGTGATGTTTTATGCTCTCATTTATGCTCTATTGTTCTTACTTGTAACTATTTCCACAAAATATTTTTTTTAGGAATTCAAACATCTGGATTATATATTCCAACTTCACAGTAACCGTTTTTACATTATAAAAATAAAACGTTAAATTACAGCTGTTACACTGGGTTATCACAAATGCAGATCCAAGGCAAACATGTTAGCAGCATACCTGCCTCTAGCAAATGGCAGAACAGACAAAGATATGGTCCCCTTAATGAGCATATTTTAAATATGACAGACAAAGCAAACTTCCCAAAGTGGTTTTCAGAGGTTTGAGTGATTCAATAATTTACATAAACACATGTTTGGTTGTGAGCGATGCCGGACTGGGTTCACCGTCTGAGAGGCAGCGGTTCATTACGTAGGCGGTCCATTTGCATATATTCGAATATGCAGAGCTGCTGTTTGGAGCTGAAAGAACTGTGTGCCAGCTCAGATATATATATATATATATATATATATATATATATATGTGTGTGTGTGTGTGTGTGTGTGTGTGTGTTCTCTC
>JAUZST010054635.1:0-50848 GCA_034779995.1 Parotocinclus haroldoi | reverse complement strand
TTATATCAATATATCAATGCAAAGAAAGAATCACACCTTGTTTAGTTCAGAGGCAGCCTGAGTTGCATTGTCTGACAAGGCCTTGGCTTCCTTTGCCTGCTCTCTGTTCTGCTCCGTCTTATTCTTTAATAAATCCACTCCTTGGGATAGATTGGTCAAACGCATCATAATGTCCATCAGACTGATTTCTAAATTTGATAGCTTGTTTTCCACCTGGTTGAAGATGATGTTGAAGGCAGAAGAGTCACAACTTGCAATTGACAGACATTTGCATAATGTGGTGTGCTAGTTAGTGTTGCGATGAATGAGTGAATGAGACATAGCAGTGCTGCTGGAGTTTGGTCTTGACCGCTATAGCATGGATAATTTAGGTAGGTGGACTGTTCTCAGTCTAGCAGTGGTGCTGAGGTTTTGAAAAACTGACACTCTCATTCCAGTGTAACAAACACTTACACCCCACCACTTTCACCCGTGCAAAATATTTGCAGATCTTTGCGAATTGTAATTAAATGTAAGATTTATTCAGTGTGGGAATAAAATATTTTACCAAAAGCTGACTTATTTACAAGTGCTTACGCAACAATTCGTTCCGACTGCACATTCTCACCGTGATTATATTTGTGATAACAGCATGGCTTTATCACATAAAAGCCGAAACGACGCAATATTCCTAATGATAACTCACAGTTCTTTAGCTTAATTGCTAATTAGTTTATTATTCCCTTTAATCGACTTGCATTATTACTTTGTAAGAATTAACTTTATTTGGTAGTGTTATATAAACCTTTTGTAGCACACTTATTCAAAACCACCTAGTACATTCTGTGATTTATGATGTTCGTAATATAAGCCTTTGGAAACATCTTTGCTGCAATAAATAAATAAACAAATATATTTAAAAAATAATAATATGCTGAATGATGAAAAAGAACACGCGTTCCATTGCCAATGCCCATAATCTAATGTATTTAACAATCGCCATCTAGCGATCATTATGTGTCAACACAACTGGTTTCTTGTCTGAAGACTCAGTGGTCCTTAGAAATTTAAATCCGGCACAGCTCTATTGGTGGGAAGTTCAAATGACCAGGTATTTTCAGGTCAAACAGGCCTTCTAGTGCTAAGGGCTTGGTGGGGAACTGCTACCACTTGTTAACGTGAATTGTTAACATATATGCTTTGGCCCTAACTTTATATGGAAGGTATTCGGCATGGAAGGGATTGGGATTATGACAAACACATATATATATATAAATTCACATGTATGTACAAAGTCACAGTCTTCACAATTATTGTCATCATTAAGCTAGTAGTTTTCTCCTATAATGCATGGTGAGACTGAAGAAAGCAGCACAGTTCTTTTACATTCAGCACAAACACACATGACAAGTGCAATAACACCAAAGCACGACTTACCGAATTAGTTGCATTTCGTATGCTGTTGAGGTTTTCCAAGGCTTTTTGCATTGCTTCCTTTGCCTTTTCTATGGCTCCCTGAGTCATGTTCAAGGCTTTCTTAGTCTTTTTAATGCTGCCTCCTATTCCCTCTGCTTGGTTTCTGTACAAACACAAACCACAATCTATCAGACATGGAATGCAGCTTTAACTAAGCTTTACTAAAAACTTGTGAGAGAAATATTGACATGGTTCAATTTTAATGTCCAAGGTCACCCCATCTGGCTGGGGGTTTTAAAACTGGGGCACACTGAGCTTCAACACAAGCTTTAGAAGAGTCCTGAAGAGGAAATTATTCTCTTCTAATTACAGTTATGGCTTTTATAATATATTATATATTTAAATATATAAAAAAATATAAAAAATGAGAAATGTTTTAGGAATCGATTGCCACAATCTAGCACAGTGGAACAAACTTCTTCCATCTTCGAGCGGCAACTAAAGACTCACTTCTTCACTCAGCACTTTGGTAAAGACTTTAAATGCAACTGTATAATAAACCCACATCAGATCCTAGCTGGGTCTGGTCGGACTGAGTTCTTAGGCTATTGCTTATTTGTACTAAAATTAGGTTTTATCTGCTAAAAAGAATACAAAGCACTTCTGTAAGTCACTCTGGATAAGGGAGCCTAATAAATGCTATAAACTTATTTCCAGTTTGCACGTTTTGTTGACACATAGTTCGTACATCTATGTCTCCATGTTTCTTACTTAGCATCTTTGGCTCTGTTGAGCAGCTCCTCAGCTTTGGCTAGCTGCTCTTTAGTGTGGTTGTAAATTCTGTCCACATTGGTCAGGTTGGCCATATTGTCTTTGATCTCTTGCACCACACGGTCTACTAGAGTCTGGTTGACTGGCAACGTGATGGCCAGGACCTGCTGTGCCACTTTCTCAATGCTGTCTGGATCTGCTCCTTCCACTGAAACAACAAGCGGTCAGTCAAAACTATAGCTAAGCTCTACTTATTATTATTATTATTATTATTATTATTAATAATAATAATAATAATAATAATAATAAACAAACCATTTAGCAAGTTGACAGAAATAGTTACAGAAATGTTGACCATACTAAATTAAATTATAAATGTTTATTAAAACTGACCAGTTAGAAAGTCTTTGATATTTTTGATGAAATCTTTCAGTTTCTTATTGGAGTTTTCAAAAAGCTCTTTCTTCTTCTGGGCTTTGTTTAGTGTCTTCATGGCTTGGGCCTTTACATTGCCAGTGAGTGAGGCAATGTCCTGCAGCTGTGACAACCAAGACAAGGAGGTTACATAATAAACATTATGGACACATAAAGTATCTATACATTCGCATTTGTTCATATGTAAATTGCTGTTAAGTGAACGTCAACCTCTTGTATCCACAAACACACACTTTGTCTTTTGATTTATCACTTTACAGTTTCATGATTTCTTAGCTTAGTACTAATAGCATAACATTGTGTTCTGTGCAATCCTGTGACATAGTTTATAGAAACCTCATCATTGAACTGTGAAGCTAGCTGTGAAGTCCACCTGTAAGTCATTGTTTCAGATCTCTGTCTTACCTTTTTGATCATATTCAAGAGGTCCTCACTGATAGCTGTCAGGTTCTTGTTGAGAGCATCAGCCTTTTCCTCTGCCCTAAGAGACTCCCCAACAGTGCCATTACATAGTAGCCCTCCACACACCATCGTGCCATTACTGTCTTTACAATCAACACCTCCACAAGGGGTGTCCGGACATGTACCGTTAGTACTCGCACTGCCACTGCTGCCACAGACCTGCAAAAAGAACAGATGCAACATCCAGTCAAATCCAGTCACAGTACCTTTTAAAATCAGTGCTTATAACTAGAAACTCAATTTTTAGGCAATGCAGCAAGGGCCGATACATGAAACCTCTAATTAAAATGATTGTTTAGATCTTTGTAGAGATTCATACTGCCACAGGGTACTGCCCCCAAAAAACACCCCGAAACTTTGCAGCATATACATGAAGACCACAGAAGATCTGACTGTCACGGACTTTCCTTCACAATCAGTTGACCTAAACTCCACTGGACAATCATGGGGCGCTTGCAGACAGAGAAAGCCAAACCTTCAGTAAAGTCAGAAGATGCTCTTTGGAATACAAGTATGCACTGCTTATTGTCCACCCAATTAATGTTAGGAAATAAATAAATCAAATAAATTCATAATTTGATTTAGTTTTAGCTACAGTATTTTGATCAAAGCTGAATTTTGTTCAGTATCACACCACTGATTGGAACGGTGCCAAATTCTTCCCATGTTTCCACCCATACGAAAGTAGTTGGCCAACCTTCCACAAAACTGCATCAGATCTATACTGAATGTCATTCATTTTAACTTCGTCGCCATTTTTGTTAGAAAACCGTGTCGAAGACTAAAACTACGACGAACAGTGAAATTAACATACCAGTGTGCACATACCTGTATTGTGAAAAAATCATGCTAGAATAACATGGATCAGAATGTGTAGTCCATGCCAGTTCGAGTGCACACTATCATTATAAGAGGGAACATACCAAATGCTGATAAACTCAGAAATGTATCTAAATATATTTAAAAATAATCTTTTTAATCAAACCGATAATCATTTTAACAAATTGTTTCAGACTTTTGGCCCCCACTGAGCATATAGTCATGTAGACCACTATATATTGTCCTGGAAATGGAAGCAACAGTTAACGCAACAGTTTTCGGCATTGTTTTTCATCTGCTGCTGTCTCAACCCTACATCTTGTCACCGAAAAAGTATTTACCTTGTGACTGAGATGATGGGTCTTCTTATTAATCTCTTGTGCTTTCCTCTGCAGTTCAGACAGAGATTTCTTCTGTGCCGTGACTGTGCGCATAAACTCGTCCTTCATCTGGTCCAGCAGGGCTGTGGTGATGTTGCGTGTATCTTGAGACTGCTTCACAGGACCCTGAGCACCATAAACAGTAGCATTGCAGCGCTGTTCAGCATCCAAAGACTCCTGGTAGTACCTCTGAATGGTTTCAAGAAGATCTGGATGTTGGCAGAAAGAAAATTAGTAACAATTCTTACTACATTGCACAAGGTCAACTGTATATACAGGGTGAGTCAAAAGCCACAGGACACCTTTTTATGTCAGAAAACGAGGGATACCTGAATACCAATCAAGTAATTCATGAGTGGGCCTATCTTTTAGGCTATATCCAGGACATAGTGGCCATCTTGAAAGCCAACATATTGGATCAAGTTTTACAATGGGAAGCATATATTTTGTGTTTCAAAAGTTATCAACACAGAAAGTTCAAAACCTTTGTTGTTTATCACAGGCAACTGAAGATGGAGCTGGTGATTCTGATGTCTGTGGAACAGCTGCCATATCATAGCAACAGACTTTAACAACCGACATCCAGAAAGACCATCAATTTCACACAGCATTGTTGCATCTCTCATAGCCGAATTCTGAGAAACCAGGACTTTGGAGGACAAGCCACATAGTGGTCGTCCGAAGACTGCTAATGACGAATGATGCACCACACAACGTATCCTGTGACTTTAGGCTCAAGCCTGTGCTTACTGTAAAAGGTCCTGCCTAGGATGTTCAGTTCCCTGAGTAAATAGTACTCTGGGCCACTAAATATCTATACATGACTGAAAAAAAACAATAAAAAAAAACATGCATGTAGATTTATTGTGCTAAATAGAGCAGTCATATTAGAACCTGTGTGGTTAGAATGAAATAGATTTCATTCTATCGCACTTTCCGCTTGTGCTTTTGATCTGTAACATGTACAAGTCAAAGAATTGCTATCTTTTTAAACGGATAAGAAGACCAAAGAGATACCTTGGTTAAGCTACTGGACTGGTGAACAGATATTTCAAGGTCATCTTTAAATTAAAGTCATCCCATCAAGTCCCACTGGTAATGGCCATTCTGAGGTCATTAGTTTGAAATGCCTTGTTAGTGATGGATGTGATCTGATAACATACCTGCAGTTTCACCACTGCGCCACTGAGCCAAGGTCCTGTTCAGGTCCCTAAGCTCCTGTGCCATTGACGTCAGGTTCTGTTTTTGGAATGTGTCATGATGCGTCGTTGAATTTAGTTCTTTCTCCACATCCATTAAAAGTTCCTCAGTGAACACAATCTCAGCCCTGCACCAAAGAAAGGTTGTGCTTAAAGTCCTACATTTTCTGGTCACAGTTTTTGAAATTGGTAATCATGATCAGGCAAGTAGTCAGGGTGTTCTTTCTTAAATCTAAATTTGCATAAACAAGTGCATAAATGATGCTAAAAGTCTACAGACAAAATAAATCCAACCCAAATTAAATTAAACCTAAATCAACTCAAATTTATACACACATTCAATAAAAATAAATCAGCAAATGTTTTACTACTTTAAGAGACACAGTATGTATGTTTGGTGGTATGTTTTTTTTATCAATCAAAGTTGGGAAATAAATTCTCTAAGGATTTTAAGGACAGCAGGGCAGAAACCCTTTAATTGTGTCATGCTGAGAGTCACTGAGATATTCATTCACACTCAAATTTGTTTGATCCTGAACAGGGTTGCGGGAAAGCAGGTGATGAAATTGCAGTATAGGGCCAAGGCAGGAGCAACCCATAGACAAACCGCCAATAACACTCACATACTGGGGAACTTTTAGATACACCAATTAACCTAACATGCCTGTCTTTGGACTGTGGGAGGAAACAGGAGCACCTGAAGAAAACCCACAAGGACACAGGGAGGACATGCAGGTTCCACAAAAGCAGGAACATAATATAATATAAAAACACACATAGTCCTAACTGGAAATCGAGGGTGAACGTACTTGTACCATTTTATACTCTACATCATACTATTAGTGGTATGATCTATTTTGACATACTATGTAATGGTCTGCAGTAGAGCCTGACATTTTTTCAGGAATCCCACGGGTCACGTGATTCCTGCAGGATGGGACTCAACTATTACTCACGTGATTGGGAGGGTACAGGATAAAAAAGTTAACGGGAGCAGGAACCAATAAATAAGACAAAAGACAACCATAGAATAGGCATCGCCATTTTGTCGTTTTTTCTTTTAAGAGACCTACAGTAACGCAATTTTAAAGAACTACACAGCCCAGAAGCCAACGGTGCTTTCGGCCACAGCTTCCCGCCGGAATTCATAAAACAGCAGCAATGGAGGGAGTAAACACAAGCTCAGAAGCTGATGCCATAAAAACTGATTTGCAACGCAAGGTCAGAAGCAACGACTTATCTATAAAACTTGAAGAACTGACAGGAAAGTCGCAAAAATGAATGAACTTGATGAGAGTAGCGTATGCTACTTGTAAGACATGTTTAGTTTTAGTCAAGTACACCAGTGAGTCAGGGACGAGTGGTCTCAAGAGACACGCTTGCAAAGCAAATTCCGGGAACTTATTTGGCATTTCCATCATATGCACTTTTTTCTTTATACAAAACTCAAGCACAGTATGTGAATTGTGAAGGTTATGCCTTTATGCACATTTGTTAGTTGACAACAGTTCTCTTGCTTTGTGCAGCTTTTTCTTTAGGCAAATTAATGCCTAAAGTTTTATGGAAACAACTGCTCAATAAATGAGTAAAATGCAACTTTATGTTATGTTTGGGTTTATTCAACAAGGAGTCCTCCATAGGAAAAACAATAGGGACCACAGGCCATGTATTATTTATGTTTTGTGGCCTTTAGTGAAGGATTTTTCTTTCAATTAAGGCATAACATGTCTCCTGTACCTGTTGCCATATCCTTTGAAATATAACTGCAGAACACAAACTAATCTAAAAAAGAATGGGGATAAGATTACCTTAAATTGTATTGCCTAAAAACGAAAATAAATGGAATGGAAAAATGGAAGCGGTACAGGAGCGGGAGTCATTTTGAACTGGAGCGAGATGGGAGTGGGAGTCATTTTACCAGAAGTGGGAAAAAAAAGTTTTTTTATTCCGACCCGGGATTGGGATGGGACAAGCTTATTTTCTGTGGGAGTGGGATGGGACAGGAATGAAAATCCACAACAGTACAACAAAGCTATTGAACATGTGATCATACTGCACTCTCTGATCACTTTAGCTACACCCTGTTGTTTCTACACGCATTGTTCAATCTATCCATGTGAAAGCACTTAATAGCACTTTGTAGTTCTGTAATTACAGACAGTAGTCCATCATGTTTGTCCTTTTTACTCTGTTTTCTATTGGTCAGGACCCCCACAGGAATGCCACAGATCTAGTGCAGAGGTATTATTTGAGTGGTGGATTATTCTCAGATACGTTGGTGGAGTGTTAGTATGTGTTTTGCTTATAGGAGTGGATCAGACACAGCAGTGCTGCTGGAGTTTTAAAACACTGTTTTCACTCATTGTGCATGCTACTAGACACATCTACAACATAGCTCCACCTTGTTTATTTGAAGTTAAGCCAGAGATAGTAATTGATCTGTTATTGAACAATTTTTGTTAGTCATCCTCAAATCCTTCACCAATGTTCACATGATGCTTCATGTAGGTCATTGTAGAACTACTAAGAGCATCTATGTGGTAAGTGGAACTGAAATAATGGACACTGAGTGTGTAATCAACAAGGTTAACTAAAGAAGTAATTAATGAGTGTATAATGTGCATTGAGGTTAGTGTGGCTTACCTCTGGTAAATGTTTTTATACAGAAATTGTTTAAACATATGATTTAATTTTCTGCTTCTCGCGATTAGACGTTGTACATTAAAGTCATTCTCACATTGGATATCACTCACCTTATTTTAAGGGCTTTTTAAGGGTAACCTGATAATCTTGTTTATCTCATTATCTAATCAATCCAATCATCTCATTATCAATCTTTTTATATAATCAATTTTGTTTTATAATTTAGATTATTTTATAATTTTTCTATTACTAATTTAAAATTTATTAATGTTATTTATTCTGAACGAATTTTGCTATGATTTAATATACATTTAGTATTTATTTAATTAACATCGAGGCCGCCCATGGAGGATGGGTCCCCTGTTAAATCTTGGTCCTCCCGAGGTTTCTTCCTACCATTTTAGGCAGTTTTTCCTTGCCACTGTCGCCCTAGGCCCTAGACAATGCTATGTTGTAAAAAGCGCTACATAAATAAAATTGAATTGAATTATTTTACGACACATTCCACTGGACTGTAACAATGAACCAAATGTGCGTTGAGGCAGGTCCAACAACGTACATCACCACCCTCTAGAGTTTAAACTGAGGTTATTACCTCAAGTCATCAATACTCTGGCTGATCAGTTGATACAGTCTGTCTCCATCTCCATCCTGCAGAAGCTGCCGGACCTCAGTCAGCTTTTGCTCCAACTCACGGATCCGAGAATCACTCCCTCCAGGCAACTCTCCCATCTCCAGGATCTTGCCTATCGAGTGACGAATGCTGTCCACATCCTTCTTGAGCTTGTGCACAATTACATCCCATTGATCGAAGCAGGGGTGGCATGGAACACACGTAGGGAAACTTCCAGTAAAGCCACGGTCACACTGGTCACAGTGTCGCCCAGTCACCCCTTTTTTGCACTCGCATGCTCCCGACTCACGGTCACACTGAAGTGTCTCTGAGCCCAGATGGTTACATTTACACTCTGACCAGACAAGGAGATACATACCAGCAAGAAATAAGAAAAGTGTAGACCGTCTGGTAAGTGTAACTGCTTAAGTTGTGGGAGGTATGTAGGTCCTACCTTCGCAGCGCACTGCTGGATGACCCCAGTGAAATTGCTCACACTCAGTACACTGCCTTCCTCCAAAACCAGGCCTGCAATGACACTGCCCACTGATCTACACATATTACGAAAAAAAAAATAGTTGGACATCAATCAAATTGTCTGCTCTCTCTAACACAGTGTGAACAGATCAGCTACGGCTACAGCCATACCAAATTGCAGTGTTGGGTAAAGGAGTTCTCCACAGGACACCCACAGGGCTCACAGCCCCCAATGTTGCCCAGATTCCAATGGTTGGGGGCACACTGGTCGCAGTTACGACCTACAATATGGGGCCTGCAGGGGCACGCACCAGTCTGCTTGTCACAGGAGCACACTCCCTCATCGCAGTGGGTCTGTTCCGTCCCCAGTGTCATACATGTACAGCCTGGAGAGAATGTATAGATGAGAACCCATAAGACAGATACTGTAAGAGTATATTATGGATTTGTGAGTTTCCTGTGAAGAATACTTTTGATTTATTACAGTAATACATTCCCTAGATAAACATTCCCTAGATACTCTTTACTTTACTGATGTTGCAGCAATCCTAGATGTGAAAAATCCTAGTGATCTTTGTGCTGTTTTTTCCTAGTCACTTGTGACTCACTGGAGAATATAATGCTTACAAATATAACGTGAAATAACAAACAGCTCTTCCCCAATGAAAGCAAGCCAATCAGAGTCAAATCAGGGGGGGTCAAACCCAAGGGGCAGCATTGATACTGAAGTTGTAACTTTTCAAATAAAAGCAAGCACTTGGCACTTTTTTTTCCTCATGAAAAACTAAACATAAAAAACTACATTTCCAAACAACCAAAATGCCATCTGATTAGAAAATGTTGCATGTGTTATATCAAATGTATTAAATTAAAGTTATATCAAAAACATATTAAATGTTATATCTAAGACCCCATTTACTGTACACTAGGTTGGTTCATGTATTTTGAGTAACAAGAATGCATCCAGATAAGACCAAGCCTTTTCCACCATGTCATGAATAACTGGTTGTTCACTTTGTGTATTTGCAGTGACTGTATGAAGCATTTGCAAAAAGCAAGCAGCTTATGGATGAACCAATGGTAGAATTTGGTAAAATGGCAGCCGCCATTCTGGGCGCAAGGACAGGGACAACCCTAGATGGGTGCCAACCCATCATAGGGTGCACACACACACACATTCACACACCAAAAGCCACTTTAGAGACACAAATTAACCTAACACACATGTCTTCGGACTGCGGGAAGAAACCAGAGTAACCAGGAGTAAACCCAGGCAGGCACGGGGAGGACATGCATGCAGCCCACCCAGAAAGGACCCACTCTGGGACTGAACCCGGGACCTTCTTGCTGTGAGGCAGCGGTGCTACCCACCGAGCCTCTGTGTTGCCCATGGTAGAACTAAGAAATGCAAAAACAAAACATCTCACTACAGAGTATTTCATAACATCAAGTTCCAGTTTTACTTTAAAATGTGGGTCATAGCATTTAAATTAAATTAAATTTGACTGTGATAAGAAGCTTTAAAAAATATCTTGATTGGTTGAATTGTAGTAAAAAGCACCAGATTCATTTTGGTCATACTTACGTCTACAGTCCCGGTCCAGAGCATTTCCAAAGTAGCCAGGCTTGCAGTCAGAGCAGGAGGGTCCATCTGTGTTGTACAGGCACTTAAGACAGTGGCCTGTGTGAGGATCACAAGAGTCAGGGTCCTCAGGCTCAATGTTGTCATTGCACTGACAGGGATTACACTTCCCTCCTGCTTGCTCTGGGTCTCCAAAATAGCCAGGGGCACAACGGTTACAGCGAAATCCTGAGAGAAATTGCAGTTTTTCAATGTATAATCACTGGTCACACTACTAGATAGTAATCACAGGTACAGTCTGTAAGTGTGCAGACTACACTGACAAATGATCAATTCATTCATTCATTCACTTTCTTATCCTGATCCTGGACAGGGTCACAGGAAAGCTGGTGCCTAACTACCGACACAGGGAGCAACCCTGGACACTCACTCACACACTGGCACACACTTTAGAAACGGCACTTAACTTAATACTCGTTTATGGAATGTGAGAGAAAAGAGTCGCAGACATGCATGGGACATGGAAGCTACACACAGACCTAAGGATCCATGGTTAGGATTGAACCAGGGAAGCTATAGCTGTGAGGTTTTAACACTAACCAACACACCACCATTTTGTCCCACAAACTGAGCATTTGTAACCAAAATGGATAACATTGGCCAATTCTGCAGCTCAGTGATTCACAGCCCTTTTTCTTGGAGCCCCCTCTGAGTACCTAAGAAAAGTTACACCACAGCCAGCATATACGCACACATAAAGAATAAAGTGATGCAATGCACTTCAATGCAAATCTTTTTTGTTATATTTATAGCTGTAGAGTTCTAAATTCTTTTTTTTTTTTCATTTTTTCCACTTTTCTAATTGAAAACAGCTGAACAAATGAGTGATAGTTTATTACGTCATCAGGTGCAATTGCATTTTTTGCTCCAATATGAATATCTCTCGTTCTGCAATTGTAATCTCAATTTCAAGATTGAGGATGTTCAAACGCTTACTGAGCTTGTTTGTTCACTTGTTTGTATAGGAATTTTCAGTTTAAGATCGCTTAGCGTTTATATTTGGTGGAGCTGTTACAATAAAATTCCTAATTTATTTTTCATTGCAGCACATGAAAATAACCCATTTTTAAAATTCTTGTTCTTCAGAAAAAAATAAAAGATTTTTTTTTCACTTGGTTATTTAATATAATGTGCTGCTACAACAAAATATTTCAGTTACAATTTCAAACCTCCGTTCTTGTTTAAAAACATACTTCTATGAATATGCACACATCAGAAATAAAAAAAATAAAGGACATTTTTTAAACTCACTATCAAGAATTTTCTATACAGATCTTATTTTATTATTTTAATTTGATCTAATATTTCACAAAACTAGCGAGCCAGGGCAGACAAAACCTTACACAGTAGCTGGGACTGTAGCTGTAGATATCTGACCGGCTCCTATAATGCATAATTCAGTTAGGCTAATGATAAAGTATACCTGTGTATCCCTGCTTGCACTGGCAGGCGACCTGTTTGGAAGCTGAGTCCATGTGGCAGGAAAGTCCATTGAAATGGCCACTGCCTGGGTTACCTGGGCATGGACAGGGCCGGCAATGATCTCCCGAGCCCAACACCGGGTTACCATAATAGCCGTTCATGCACCTGAAGCAGGGTTATATAGAATACATGTGTTTAGAATACATTACGTGCTAAACAGCAAATCCACTGCTGACATTATGACTCACCTCTCACACAAATGTCCCGCTGTGTGGTCTTTGCACCCATAACAGGCTCCAGTGTGTGGATCACAGGTCTCAGTGTGACCATTACACTGACATGGTTTGCAGTTAGGGAAGCCCCATTGCCCAGGCTGGCACTCAGAGCACTGGCGTCCATAGGCACCAGGTTTGCATATGCACTGTCCTGTTTCCAGGTTACACTGATGCTCAGTAGATCCATCGGGGTGGCAATCGCAGGCTTAAGAACCAGAGAGAGAGAGAGAGAGACGTGTAGAAGGTCTAATAGTAACAGTAATGCTGTTACCGCAAACATCCTACTCAAGTATCTTACCTGTGCAGCCATACGGTCCGAATCCATATGTGTTTGGTGCACACTGGTTGCAGGTGCGGCCAATTATGTTGGGTTTACAGAGGCACTGACCGCCGATCTTTTTGCACTCAATTCTCAGTGAACCCTGAGTGTCACAGTGGCAAGCTATACAGGAGAATCAGCATTGATTAGGACAAACATCACCATAGAAACTACAACTGATCTTATTAAGCTGAGTCACTGTGTCATTAAACACACCTACCTCACAGCTACTACATGCTAAAATCATACATGCAGACTTTTTATTTAAATAATTACTAGCTATAGATATCATTCTAAAAATGCAGTGATGTGCCTCGTAGAGCTTTCACGACGTCACATTCATTCTGTTCATAACGCCATCTCATGCAGTTGCACTTTTTAAACACCAGAGGCTGTAAACACGTTAAAGTAAAGATACATTTGGCTCACTAGGCTTGTTTGTTAACTTTGATATTCAATGTAAGACAGAACTTACAATTAAAAAACATACGATAGATTACAATAGCACATTTTTTAATTGCAGCAGATGAAAGTTTCTTTTCGTTTATATTTTTATACAAGAAACATGCATATTTTAAAAAAAAATTATTCTTCAGAATTAAAAAAGGAAAGTTTAAATTAAAAAAAGATATAATATAATATAATAGATGACAATAATAATAGAAATATATTTCACATTTCTTAATTTGTTTCTAGTCATTTGTATTGCAGAGGACTAAAGGGTTTTTGTTTTTGAAAAAGTATGAAAGAAAATGTGTGTCTTGTATTGTTTATACTTCAGAAATAAAAAAATAAGAAAGTCTAATTGTGAACTCAGTATCGTAAACTAAATCAAATCAAATCAAATCGTGAGCCCCCCTATTATTGAGTGTAACGCATCTATGGCTATGCTAAATTTCTCAGCCCGCTTACTAAGGGTAACCATTGAATAGACACAGCAGAGACACTGATACTCTAATGGCATGGGGGTTTGTGTTGCCTGATAGGAGTGTAAACTTGTCTATACATACTGGTCACTTTTTTGGACATTGATAGATTGTTAACAACTGCTAGACCCACCACACTGAGCACTGGTACTCGAGAGTCTGCACTTTAATATGCACTTTTATATGGGTGCTAGAATAAATACTGACTTTCTTAAAAGGGTGCCAATCACCATCTTGACGTATGTCTTGACTTAATGGTTCCTGAAAACCAAAACAGCTCTATAATAATAATAATAATATATAATAAAATTTTATTTGTAATGCACTTTACATTCGAAAGGAACCTCAAAGTGCTACATGATAAAATACACACCGCATAGAGTCCATAAGGTTCTACTTTTAAAAGTTCAAAATATAAAAGGCTAACTATGTGTTATAAAATTTCCTAAAAAGAAAGGTTTTAAGTCCTTTTTTAAAACTGTCATTTGACTGTGGTGTCCTTAAATGGTCCGGAAGGGCAGTCCACAGCTGAGGGGCAGCAGAACAAAAGGCCTGATCACCCATAGTGATAAGCTTAGTTCTTGGTTGCATGAGACGGTAAGTATTGTCGGAGCGGAGGGATCGTGATGAGGTTAGCGGTCTGAGCAGGTCTTTTAGATCGGTTGGAGCATTGCCGTGGATGCACTGATGCGTAAGAAGGATGACCTTGAACTCTATCGTGGCAGAGATGGGAAGCCAGTGAAGAGAACGGAGGACTGGGGTAATGTGTTCATCTTTTCGCACTCTCATCAGGACCCTCACAGCACTATTCTGCATATACTAGCTCTGTAACTGAAAGACCCCTCACCAGGGTGACTCAGCATTAGAAATCACGTCTCTCGGTTACACTTTAATGTGTGTAAGAGTCCAAAACACTACGACATGTTCCGTCTCACTGGACGGTTTCAAGTTTCAAGCTTTGGGATGGGGGTGCATCAGGTAACACTATGATGCAAAAATGTGATGATGTGCACTGTGTCTCACAACCTGAGATATCACATACTGATGATATATGACAATGATTTATTGCATGTAACGCAATTTCATTTTTGAACACTAGAGAGCGCTAGAATGCAACATAAAGCACTCAGCATCTTTCATTCTACAATGGAAACCGTTTGGTTTCTGTGATTTATAATAGATAGCACTTAATTGCATGCATCTATATTCCTAGTTATTAAAATTACTAAAATTTGTTTAATTGTACGGCACTATTTTTTTGTTTTTAACTGGGGAACATGTGCATTGTTCACAATATACTGTTTACATTTCAGAAAAAGAAGAAAATCTTTTGTCGGATGTCAAACTTGAAAATCGTGACAAAATGTAATCATGAACTCAGTATTAGGACTCAGACTGAATTGTGTGTATCATTACACCCCTAGGTGACACCGACTGAAGTTACACTACTACCTTTCAGTGCACACTGCATTATTGTCACAGTGTGATAGTCTTTTGTGTTAGTGTCTTCGGGCACTTTGAAATCATATGCCTGACCTCAGGCATGGTACTAAAGACTTACGTAGTGCTCCGTCATGCATGATAGCTGAGATGCTGCAGATGTATTTAATGCACATTTCGGCCAGAGCTGGGGTGGGTGTAGACATGAAGAAGTCCAAACACGCATAGTGCACCATCCCCTCTCGCCTCTGCACTGCAAGAGGATCATTACCCAGAAAACCTGGCAGCTCCTCATATTTGGGGATCAGTACAAGCTAGAGAGGAAAGATACAATACAAATAAGTAAAGGATAACGATACGGATCAACAAAGTAAATAGTGAATAACACTATTATTATAGTGACGACAGAGAAAGCCAAATGTATTATCTATTTAATAATCTTATGAACTCATGACATGATGGCATGGATTATTAGATTTTGTAAAAAATAAAAAAAAATAAAAAATAAAAAAGGGGGGGGGGGTCCCATGCCCGTTTGACTGAAAACACACCAAATTTTGAAATGTATCAAAAAGTTTTTCAAAAATTAAACTTTACATTTATCTGGTAATGCTGATATGATTTATAATAAAAAAACATTGTACTAAAACAGAGAAAATACAACATGAAACCATTTTCATTAACGCTCTCAGACTTCAGTCTCAAGCTTGAGCGGTTGATTAAACACTGCTTAAAATGACCACAAGATGGCACTAGACTGCTATAGAAACAGTGAAATAGTGTAAAATGTAACAAATGTATTACATTACAATACTTTTGTTCAATATTTCACCCGTTTAATACAGTTCAGTTTGTGGGGAACAGTGGCGTTCTAGACTGTTTGTTATACTTGGAGCACACACATCATTTAGAGGGGTACAGCGATATCCCTCTGCTTAAAAATTAGTCTAAGAGGCACAGCGCTGCATAAAAGTATGCCTGTTAATCGCTAAAAGATAAAGTGATTTAACACTACGGGGTGCATAATGAGAAATGAAGAAGAAATAAACACTCAATACATTTTTCATCAATTGTGTTCATTTTGTTTATATCCTAACTGATGCTGTTGCTAGTTAAATGAATGATTTTACTTTAGTTTAGGGTATAGTGTAAGGTTATAATAGCTGTACACATATAGCTATGGGCTAAGCATTCATTTGCCAACATACTTTTTACATTTTATATGGTTTTTTTTATGTTTATGCAAGATAAGTCATATCAGAGTGATTTTATAATATTCCAAAGACCACCTTGAAGGCTTGGCTTTCTGTGTTATCTGCCCTATACATGCTATGGAATTGAGGTTAAACTATAATTGAAAGTCTGTGACAGTCAGATTCACTAAAATTGTTATGCTGATTATATAATGATAAAAAAGAAAAAGAAAGCATTTTACTAGTGCTATCAAATGTAGGCCACCACTGTATTTGCAAGCCATGCAGTCATGAAAATACAGCATCTTCAGGTTCGATTTGATGAACATTCTAAAACCGTTTAGCATGAATTTCTAATCAGTGAACAGTACAGTCCTTACCGAGTCTACAAGAATATATGCATTGTGGTGCCTCTGAGAGACGTCATGGCGCTGGAAGCGAATGGACACCACATAGCGGTTGTTGGGCTCGAAGCAGAATGGCCGGGGCATCTGAATGTGCCTATAAAAGGGTTGCCATTGTCAGAGAAAGACACACACATTTGGTTTGTCAGCCTGGGCTAATTGGTTCTGCCTGATACCAAACCAGCAGGGCAGAGCAGCAGGAGGAACCTTAGTTTACTGATCCGTTAACATCCGGACCTGAGGATATCACAGTGCACTGAACACTATGTTCGTGTGTCACACATTTGCAATTGTTTAACCCTACATCATATGTTCAGTGAATACAAAGGGCATGTTTACCTGTTGTGGTGTGGTAGGGTAACCGAGTAAAGCTGCTCTGTGGGCAGCAGGTTTCCACAGCGAGGGCTGGTGGGCAGAAACACTGATGTGATACTCACAACAGCCTCCCAATCTTCTGTAGACTGTGTGCAATGTGGATGTTAATATTAAAAAGTGGTAATGTGAAATCACACAACTTATACATGACTGTATTATTTGCATCAAAATTAAACAAAACAATGAACACTGGCTCAGAGTATCATTTTGTGACCATGCAGTTATAGGGGTTGTATACATTGGTTATAGTTAATGTAGGGATAACTTAAACAAATGTATACCTACTAGGCCTACCCCTAATGAGCGCACTGTCATTACTAATTTAAAGGATAACCAATGAGAGTCAAAGCTTCTTGATGTCAACTGAGTCACAGACAACAAAAAAAAAACAAATAATGATGGATGGGAGAATTGTGAGCGTGCTGTTTCTTGAACGTTTTTTATGAGCCATGAAATAGATTGCTTTATAAATGTTCTTTAACAAGCTTTCTTGATTGATTAATCCCTGAGAGGGTTTCATGCTCATGTGGCACACCAGTGCATTCCAGCATAGGTTTGAGCATCAGCAGACAACACCTGCTGTGCCCTATGGGCTGATGCTACCACCACCATGCTTCACTGTCTGGAAAATAGTTGTCCTATTCACAGCTTTATGCAGCTCACCTGCAGATCTCTTCAGGTAAATCAGAGTAACCTTCTCTAATTATTGCCCTAATTTATCAATTGCATATTTAATGTTTTTATGTGTGAACCATTTTTGCTATGTATAATGGGTTCCTTCACAATTCCAATTATATTACCTTCAATTTCAGGCTGTAACAATACATTATGTGGGAAAAGTGCGAGGATGAATACTTAAGCAAGTCGATGTATGATGTACATAAGGATAGACCTGAAATAAAAAAAAACCTCCCAAAAAGGTAACATTACTGTCACTGCAGTCAAACAGTCAAAGTTATGTTTTGTGTTTGGGGACCAGCTTTGGGTTTACTGATGAACACTTGTCAGTACCAAGTTTTACACCCACAATGAACAAGCCGTGCCGATTTATGACACTTTGAGAAATCGGCATCGACCAATCTGCGGCTATCTGTATCTCATGGTGCAGATATTCCTGCAATACAACTAGCAGTTAATAAACTGGGACTACAGAGTGACTAAAACAATCGGGTAATAAATATTGCTGTTTATTTTGTATTCATTATAACAGAGCCTTTAAAACGTAAATAAATGTCTATTTAAGTTTAGCAATTAGTGTCTGTTTATTATTATTACTTTGATTAGTTTTTTTTAATGATCTCGGCATTATATATCGGCCATCAGTCACACTTTTTTCGCACAGAATCTAACCAGTGGATACCAGTAATCATTGAAAAATTATAAATAAAGTATTATTACTATAAAATGAATATGGGCTACATACCTCTGGCTCATAGCGAATCATGATGTCGTACTCCATAGCATACGGGATGTCATGAATGGTGAACACAAGACCAGCACCGTCTTTAACACGAGCAAATCCTGGGCCGGTCCAGGTCACCATCTGGCCCTCTTGCCTCTCACGGGATACAATGATCACATCAGGCTATGAGAACACAACACATATTACAACCATTGTTTTAATCTGCAACTGAGCTGATGATTAGAGACAGACCTCAAGGAAATACGGGTATGAGCCATTTAATGTATGCTTTATGATCTGCGAAGCAGAATATTGATCGTAATGGATGCTGACTGGACAGTACCTACATCATGTGGCAGTACAGACCCTTCGTACATAGTGTTTCATTTGAAACAATAACTGTATGTATTGAAAATATTTTACAAAATAAAATACACGTACTACATCATTGTGCTGTATAATACAGTAATCATTTATTTTATAAAATTATCAAACACAAAAACGAAAGGAAAATTACCAGCTTGGTACTGCTTTCAAAAGACTGCAATTCTATTTCTGTCAGCTATTTTCACTTATTCCAATTTTCTGTCATTCTGTTGTAGCTGACAGATTCTGATTTGCTATTATAATTCTTAAGACCGTAAGAATTTGCCGTTGAACACAGACAATGATCGGATGCACATTCAACGGTGCAGACCTGTAATTAAAACATTTAGTAAAACAGTACAGGGTTCCCCATTAAGTCTAGCATCATTCAAGAAAAGAAAGCAAAAATAAAGCTTTTATTTATAGCACTTACTCAATATTTCCTCAGTTATTCTCTATTCACACATCTAAGTTGAAGATGCTGTGGTTTTCATAGATTGTTTTAACAATGGTGTAATAAACACATATCATTGTTTCTCAGTCTGTTTATCAGAATATAATCAGAAAATACAAGAAATGTGTATGCAGTACAAATAAACTGATAAAAAAAATCAGCTCATATGGGGTACTGTGTTTTTTTAGACAAAAAACCCTTGACATTTGTTTAGAAGGGGAACAGGTACAAGTGGAAAAAAGTGATTATGGAATGAAGTTTGAAATTTTGGGTTCCAGTCGGGGTCAACAAAATATTATATATGGTCATTAGATATTTGCAGAACTATCAACTCTACTGGTGGCCTAAGACTTTTGCACAGTACTGTGATGTCATATTTAAGTTGCTCCATGCAAACATTGTGTTTTCAATTGTAAAGTCAACAAAACAAGTAATCCCATAAAGGATTTCCAAACAAGTTGCTGAAGCAAAAGCAAATATGTGAATGAAAACCTATGCCAGGATGTAGAACCTGGCCTCACAGAACCAGGAGACTCAAGATAATTCATGTCCTGGCTTGAAGTGCTTGAGTGTACCATGGCAGGCCTCTAGGACTGGGATGCGGGTCAAAAAGCTGGTCTATTTCTGTGTTATCTCAGAAGTATATGCTTTACAGATTAGGAGCGTCTATGTTTATTATTTGAATCCTATATTGAATTAACCTGTTAACTTCTGCTGTAACTTTATCATTTCATCCAGACCTGCTCCTAAAGCTTATAATCATCTAATAGAGATTATAAGAGAGGCATGACGGCAGGAACACTGGTCGCTAGCACTGACTTTTGAAGAAACAAGAGGGATGGCACGTACATTCTGCTGCAACTGCCGAATCCGCCTCAGTGCTGCTCTCTGTCGCTGGCGATGGCGTCTGTATCTCCTTAGTTGGTTAGCCAGATGTTGAGCACAGTCATTTCCAGACTGAGGACGAGGTCTCCCCTGAGAAGTAATTCAGTAGAGCAACATTTTGAATGGGTCCCTATCAATCAGCGTGTCGTGTCATCAGAATAATTTGTAAGTTGCTATGAGTAAGAGCGTCTGCTAAATGCTTTAAATAAATACACTCACTGATCACATTATTAGGTACACCTCCTTGTTTCTACACTCACTGTCCATGTTATCAGTTCCACTTAAAATACAGAAGCGTTTTTGAGTTTTTACTTTGTTATTCCCTTTACTCTGTTTTCTGTGGTCAGGACCCCCACAGGGCCACCACAGACCATTTTATTATTTGGATATTGGATTATTCTCAGCACTTCAGTAGCACTGTGGTGGTGGTTCGGTTCAATGGTGGCTGTGTATTATGTGTGTTGTGCTGGTATGAGTGGATCAGACACAGCAGTGCTGCTAGAGTGATTATAGTCCATCACCCAAAAATGACCAGCATCCTGTAGGCAGCATCATGTGAGCACTGATAAAGGACTTTAGGATGGATAACACAAAGTGCAACAGCAGATGAGCTGCTGACTCTGACTTTACATCTACAAGGTGAAGCAATAAGGTGAATGCGTCTAATGCACTGAGTGCACAGCGGGTGAACGCACTATTTAAAAACTCCATCAGCACTGGAGTGTTTTTGTAGGAGAATAAAGAGAGCGAGAGGGACACAGACCAAAAACAATGTGGGAAACACCAGTGTGTTTCTGTGTGAGGTAAGCATAGCTAACTCCGTTTGACAGGCTGGCATCGCTTCTGTTCTCTAATGTTTTTCCAGGTCACTTCCACCATAGTCTGGTCCCATGCTAGTGTACGTATATGTATGCTGTCTGCCTAAACCAACAATACACTGTATAAATGTAGAACATAGGATTCAGCATACTACAAGCACACCCACAATCCAGTGCCAACCTTGGTATTACAACCTGATCCCAGGTAAAATAAAAAACAGCCTTACAATTCTGATGCTGTGATGCAATGCTGCAACCACATAACGGCTGAGAGTTCACATTCCATTTTGGGTATATGTGTCTAGGCATGCCCTTAGGACACATACGTGATATGGCGATTCTCATATCACACACTCTGAACTGTTGTTTTCTGAGCACAAGCTTGTCAATGTATGAGGCACCATTTATTAACAGATAATTCAATGCTAAATGTGCTAGAATTTCTTAATAATGTCTGAATAGGATGTCATATTAATAGATTTATAATATGCTGTAACAGACTCTGGTATGTCCAGGTCCAGTACAGAGAAAAAAACTATTATTATATTAAAAGTATTAAAGTACTACTTAAGTGAAAAAAATGCATCATTTACTCTATTATTTCTGTTATAATGAATCAGCCAAAAATTGGCTAATACATTTATTTTACATTCATGAGAAGATTGCAGGTACTGGAGCATCTAACATAAACCTGACAGTCTGGTTTTTGAGACTGTATAACCATTTTTAAAAATTGTATGCTTTCGCATCTCATAGTTTGGTATCATGCAAGACATACAATGCAATTCTGCATTCATGAGAACTGAGAACATTAGGGACTTTAAGCTTCCTACTTCTCAACCACAACATTTCACCCATTTAATCGTATTTAGAGTGGGAACAATTAGATGCTTACAATAAAATTGAAATTGTTTTTGTATGTTAATAAAAAACTCTAATATAGCTTTTTACTTCCCCGTATTCGCCACTCAGCAGCCTTGTAAACATGCAGACAGGTCCTCAAACTTTAGTCTGCTTAAAATGCTAAGACGTGGTCATAGTTACTGTTTTGCACTTTTTAGAGGCATCTCGGATAAATCATTACACAATGAAAACGATGCATTGTGGTCAAATGAATAAGTATCCCAGCTATTTTTTTTTTTAAATGGACGCCCTCTCCTCCGGATCAAGCTCCTCAAAGACTCAGCCTTTGTGGAAGCTGGTTTTGTGGACAACTGTTTATAACCATACTATAAAAAAATTCTATTACCTCATTACTGTTAGGGTTCTTACGCCCCGGTGCGTATCACCGTACTCGCCGTTACAGAAGCGATCGGTGAGGCAGTTATATCCCGTGCGTGATTTCTGACCTGATGACGAACACCTGCCGTTTCCGCTACTTAAGTGCGGTTTCTGGCATCGTTCGTTGCCAGGTCATCACACTTCTGGCACATCTGACCTGCACACGCCTCGACACATTGGACGTTCGGCCGATCGCGACGGTTAGTTGGTAACGCGGGGGCGTTTCACGCCAATGGACGCGTAGGAGGGAACCTCCGAGGTATTTATATAGTCTAGGGACCGACTCAGGTTTCCCCCTTCGCTCTGAAGTTTTACTCGGCGCTGGGCCGAGCCTGACTCCAGCCGGCTGCGCACTCTAAATGAGTCGCGCCCCACTCCGCTTATTCCGTGCGCTTCTCGCACGTTGGAGCTTTACTCCCTTTTTAGTTCCTTTTATTATTTATTGATTTATTATTTAATATTATTATTAATTGTTTTTTTTCTCCCTTTCTATCCTTTTTATAGTTAATATATAGTATTTCTCCATTCTTATTATATGCCGTGGTATTCTGTCTATCCCGCATACTTGAGTCCTAACACCTATCTCATAACAATTACTAGCCATAAATTGGCCAGTCCCTACTTTTTTGGGGGAGTTCCAAGCCTGAAATGCATTCTATTTTTTAGTTTATTAGACAAAACATTAAATATTTTGGGTACAATGATAGAAAATTCAGACTACATGTAAGGAACATTTTCCATACCATCTGATATTTTTAGATTTGGGTTAGGTTGTAAAAACATTCTTTTTTAAATTAAAGTGTGTGGTCATAAATGTATAATAAATGTAAATGTATATATTCATGTCAATGCGCATAAGCCTCTTTTACTTGTTAAATTGTAGTGCAAATCTAAAGAAGTAAATATTAAACACCAAACATCCATGTAAATGCAAAAGGTGAAATATTGCAAAATAAAGGTTTATGGAATATCAGTTAGCTGTACTCACAGGTAGGGTGGAATCATCAGGAGAGTAACCTACTGCTCTTTCAGCTTCATATGTGAGATGATCAAGAGCGGCACAGAAATACCCATGTTTAACCTCTGAGCACTGGCGACTAATGAGGTTAGGGCGACACTCGCACTGACCATTGTCCGTCCTGCACCTGTAAACACACGAGTAGAGTTCAGTCTGTTACTCGATTAATTATAGCATACTATGCAAGATAGAGGGTTCTAAAATCACTTATTGATTTATGAGCAATTTGTTGAGTTTTAAGACATAATCTATATAATCTACAGTGTTACTTTCTTCTGTGTTGAGTTAACAGTCAACCAGTCAAGATGCAAAGTAAGGACATGTACTCGTCAGCATATTGACCTTACAGACTGGCAAAATATACTGCTTACAAAAATTAAGGATTATTACTAAATGAAACATCCCTTAACAAAAAATCCCCTTATTTTGGTGAGAAATGTATGATTTTTTTGTGGTGCTTATGCAGTTTTTAGTTGACCTGTTCCCTTAATCCTCCTAGAAAGGCATGGTTAGGAGTATGAGAAGAGGCAGACGGAAGGGTGTGACCCAGGTATTTTTCTGGGCATGCTCTAGTTGAGGAGATGCTTGGTGAGGCTTATTGATGACATTCTTTGCTTTATCGGATTAGTTTATTTTTTATTTCTTTGCCCTTCTGCTGAAAGCAAAAGCCATTTAGTTAAGAAGTCCAAATATTTTGTAATTAAACCTCAAACAAAGCAGAGTAAACAAGAAGCACTATAAACATAAAAATGATCACTTGAAACACAGTTATTTTAGTTACACCCATTGCTAGCATTATTAGTCAAGCCAGTTAAGTCCACACAGTCTCAGACAATGGCAGTAAGATGGACCACAGAAAAAAGGAGGACAAAACAGAAATCATAATAATGCAGGACATACAGATATTCCCATTTCCAGAGTTAAAAAGATTGTATGAGCCTTGAACAAGACAGGGACCTAGAGAGATTGTACCCTAAATATATGTTCCATACGCCCATCAGTATATTATAGGACTACTACATGCAGTGATTGTGCAGGATTTTGATAAGAACAATATTTATAATTCTATGTTTTATTCTTAAACTAAAAGCTTACTTAAAGGTTTGATCTATTTCTTATTTAGTGTGATTACACTAATTAACAACGCAAAAACGTTTTGACACAACTTAATACTCATCTTTTCCAATTTTGGAAGTGACTGTTTTAAACATGTACATGCACGATATGAAGCTTTTAATGGTCCTAACAACAGTTACATTTGTTCTCAAAGGCAAAATAATGACCATATTTAAATGTAAAACACTGAAGCTTTTGGTTTGGGCAATTTTTCATCTAGGAGTGCATAAAAAACAAGAAAGCACAACGTATGTCCCAGTATTTATTATTGTGCAGACACTACAAAAATTGAAGGTTTTACATTACCTAAATATATTTAATTAAATGGGTTTGTCTTATTTTTTCAGCTACAATGACTTACTGTGTGCTGTATGCTCCTCCAAAGTCACAGTCACAGAGCCTGCAACCATCGTGGTCATTACTGAGTCCCCAGTACTCTGGCTACACAGACACACACACACACACACACACACACACACACACACAGAAACGTTTAATGCAAACGGACAATTATTAACAGGTAATTATAATTGGCCAACACTCTCTTCATAGATTTGCTTTCAAATGCTACATTGCTCACATCAATAAAACATAAAGTACAAATTTGAAAAGATACTTGTGATCAGTAAGGGGGGTTTTCACAATAGCTAAGACAAGGATAACGCAAAAAAGTCCTACTGACATTCTGATAGGTATACGATATTCACTCATTCATACAGTATAAATGTAAATGACTTAGTAATCCTAGGAATTAGAGATGTGAAGCTAAATAATATTTGCCATAGATCATAATTTCTAATTCTACCATCTCATGTACCTATAGACATGTGTAGCAGTGAAAGGTTCTTACTATGCACTGATTGCAGTAGCGACCCGTCACATATCTCTTGCAGGAGCAGCTGCCACTGATCTGATCACATGGTGCTCCCATCATAGTGGTACCACGTGGGTCACAATTACATGCTGCCAACAAAAACACAAGACAAATAATCACAAAGAGAGATTGCTATGACAGGCGAAGATGCGCTTTCTGCTTCCACCTGGACTGCTTTTGGGGAAGAGGGTGAGAAAGCTGGCTTCAGACAAGAGGAAGTGCTAATTGACATAAATTGTTCAACTGATATGCATTCCTGACCTCCACTGAGATGAACAACACGCAGTGAACAGCAGTATATGCTGGCTGGCAAAGGATAGCCCTAGGCTTGCTCAACCTGGGATTGGCTTTTAAGCTAATATAATATTGTAAAGCTGCTTTGAGACAATGCACCATTGTAAAAAGTGCTATATAAATAAATTTGAATTGAATTGAAAGGAAGGGCGCATTTCTGCCTTTATACGAAATAGAACAGTCTTTGAAATGGGACAGCCTAGTCGTGTCGCTATGACTCAATCGGTCTTCGCATGCAACCTCTGAAGGATGCAGACCCTGAAATGGGATGCAACGTTTACCTACATATGCAGATCTTTACATGTTCTCATATCTAGAAATCTACAAATTTGCAGTCGTGGCCAAGCGTTTTGAGAATGGCACCAATTTTGGTTTTCACAAAGTTTGCTTCCTCTGTTTTTAATAACCCTTTGCCATATGTTTATATGATATAATAAATTACAATTCTAAGCACTCTATGCATTTTTTCTTTTTATTTATTTAAGCAAAGACCAAATATTTACAGTGTTGGCCCAACTTTTTAAAGCCTTTTCCAATTCACATGCTGGATATCAGCTAACCAATGCTTGGAGTTGATCACAGTTTCTGTTTTTTTTGTTTGTCCACCCTCTTTTGGGTGCCCACAGGTTCTTGGTGGGATTGAGATCTGGGGAGTGTCTATGTTTTGTTCACCAAGCCACTTGCTTATTATTGGCTATCATTTATTGATTGGCTTGTGACCTGCTGCTCCATCATACTGGAAAAAGCATTGCTCATCTCTAAATTGCTGGATCGTTGGTAGAAGCTTCTGGAGTATGCTTTGATACCATTCCTTATTCATGGCATATTTCAGATGGTCATGAAGCAACGGAAAATAAGCATTTGACTTTATTTCATTAACCAAGATCATTAGAAAAGCAAATGAAAAGTCAAAGGAAATGAGATGAAAACTTAATTATTTTGATTGAGCAACAAGTGACATATTTCGCGGGGTTAACAGAAGCATGTTAAACTGGATGAGAGTGCTACATATTGAGTGGAGTATATAGTCATCCAAAACACACTGACAATGATGTTGCATGAACAGAATCAGATGTTCTTATGGGATCCTCTTCATATTCATATTAAAATATCCCCTAATATTTGTGAGCAGTGCAGTATGGTGGAATACAAATTGGCATTGGATTGGGTTCAAGCCAAATCTTTTGTGAATCTATAACACCACACATTATAGAAATGTACAGCCCTTTTATCTTCCTCACTGTGTGTGTATGGTCAAAGTCCACACACTTCTCCTTCTAGAAGTTTATTATAGGTAAATGTAGTTCAAAATAACATTTGACCTAGATGGAAGAAAAGCACTTACTTTAGAGGTTATTTGTTTAAAGTTGCTGCCTTAATGATGGTCAACACACGTTTATCTTATGCATCAGCATGTTTGTGCGAATGACTTTATATGTCAGTGAAGGAGAAGTAATTAATGTTTCATTCATTCATTTTCTATACCTATATGCTGAATGTGCTTACACGCTGGTACTGTGGCATGCAGTTGACTCCAGAAATTTGTCATAATCGTCATATTCTGAACAATGGCTAGTTAGTGAAATAGGTTTCTTAAGTGTCTTTAACGGCAACCTATTTCCGATGTAGTTTGGGCCACTTCTAGCAATTAACTCTAAACACATAGACTATAAGGCTGGTGGTGTCTGTATTTTGTCTCCTAGTGCAGTTTGTTCACTCATTTTTAACTTTATTCTTATGCTTTAGATAGAACGCTAACTTGGTTTGTGGCAGTAGCACACTGGATGCACTCCAGTCTATCCTACCTGGTTACTTGACACAGTGAGTACGTGAACTCCTAAGGCAAGTTTTTGACTGTTTTTTGCATAGTGAGTGAAATTCCTAATAATGTCAGCTGACACATCTCTAAAACAGCATTTAAGATTTTATTGTAGATACATCCCACACTACATGGTAAAAGTAGCCATTAGAAGATGCTAATCTGTGACCAGTTACAGACACAGTGGTACCTCAGGTCTCGACCACTTTGGAACTCTTCGAGTTCAGTTCTCAAAGCATTTTGAGCAGTACTCGTCACACTTGCTTAAACTTGTGAGGTACAACTCATTTCAGTAACTTGATTCACGATCGATATTTCATAATAATAAAGTACTGTCTCCCCTAACCTAAACAGGATAGTATTGACACCCAACCAAAATGTAAATTCTGAATCTTCCAGAATGCAAGCTGCACTATGCTAGCGCTAATAACTTCACCAATAGAGTGTTTTCAAGTGTTCTTTTAATCCATTGCTCACTAGATTACATGAGATTTTTCAACACTTTATTATACAATAAGCTTTGTGTTAATTATTTTGGCCAATTGTAGGGTAATGTAAGTGTCTTAAACATGAACTTATCATTATTTATTGTAGCATCCCTTTCATATCTATAATAATTATTATACAGTATAGACTGCTCTACCAAACACTTGTTATACTTATCATTGGTTCATGATACATTTAACTTATGATGGATTTACAGAAACATATTCCCTTTCTAAATCAGGAAGCACATGTACAATAAAACTAACTAATACATATAACTTTCAACTATGTGGATTTTCTGAGGGTCTGGAACGGATTCAATTTACATGATTCCTTATGGGAAAATTTGCTCAGGTACCACTGTATACACTTTGGGCAACAATGCTGTGACATGCATACACAGACTTACGCTGGCATCCGAGAGGGTCATTTTCGCTAAGGCCATAGTGCCCCTCTTTGCAGTAGTTACAATGGAGACCCATGACATTTGGTTTACAACGACACTGACCGCTGATCATTTTCAGATTTGGATCAGTGTGACTGTCACACTTCCCTCCTTCCAGAGATCCTACTGGGTCACAGTCACATCCTACACACAGAGGAAAACAGAGAGGGAATTAAAGAGAAATAAAACAAAAGTCAATTAAAACTAGCAACTAATGATAATAGCCGTTTCAACTACAGCTAATCAACGATTAAATGTCATATGTGACAAAAAATGACGGTAGCTTGCTAACTTACGAACACATATGGCTGGGTCTCGGATATCTCTAGAGTGGTGCTGGTAGTAGAAGGGTTTGCAGGTTTCACAGTTGCGACCCATAGTGTTATGAAGACAATCCTCGCACACGCCTCCACTAACTTTGCCCGTGTCCAAATACACCGCCATATCAAAGTGACACTTGTTGGAGTGACCATTGCAGTTGCACTCTGGTTTAAGAAAATGGAACACAGATTATCAGCATCACAACCTGTTTGAAATAGAGGTGTAAACATGCATTGTGGCAGAGACGATGTGCATCGTCCATCTACTGCAATTGCAGATCCTATTCTCATTGACTCCTATTATCTTTTAATTGCAGGGGGCTAAAATTATTTTTTGTTTGAATTTTCCTATGAGAAAAGTACCCTCGTAGTGGTTGCTTGGTTGTCGACCACCTCGAAACTCATCTAATTGGATTCTCAATTTGAATAGAAAGATTTGTCTCATCTCTTGTCGTTTTCTTGGTATTCGGCGAACTTGCTTAAACTTATAGTCATGCTGCGAGACTTGTTTCAGTCGAAATTCATGATTCAAGACATAATTCAGTACACGGTGATTCAGTGATTCGGGTTTACAATAGCCCTTGCTGGGGTCTGTGCTGTGTTTATCGAGTTTTCCTTTTAATTCTTACATATATAGTACTATATTCTTAAACCAAATAAGCTTCCCTGGGTCCTAAAAAGGTTAAGAGCCAACCAAAAGGAAACCTAAAATCAGGAACGCTGTCCTTCAGAACACAGCTGCAGTTAGCTTAGCAGCTAACCAAGTTCACTAAAACTCCGAATGAAATCATGAGTCTAAAGTCTAGAGTCTAGACTCCTGGTTTGAAATATTATAAAGCTACAATTTCCAATTTTTCTTCCACTGGGTATTGTGTTTCGTGTTATTAGTGAATATGTAACTGATAGCAGTATGTATGTAGATGCTTGGATCTGGAGATGTGTGCGATTCTTGCCTCTACAGGTGTGTGGGTTATCTGCCTCAGCTGGTCTCCAGGGCAGGTCATGATAAAAGTCTTTGCAGCGCTCACAGTTTAGGCCAACGGTGTTATGCTTACACACACAACGCCCGTGAATCTGTCCAAATTAAACAGACATAACATTAAGCGTTCTCCATCAAAAAGGTCTCTATTTAACCCAAACTCAAATTCTATTTAAAAACGTGAAGAGAAATCATATTATTTTACTGTACATATTCAGACTCTGTGAATAAGAAACACTGTAAACTCACCATGCCAGGGTCACGGGCACGAACACCTGGAACTGGGGAGCACTCATATGCATGGCCATAGCAGAAGCAGCTCCCACGTACCACCAGCTCATACACTGCATAGTAATACTTTTGTAACACTTCAAATCGGCGGTCCAGCAGGTTATCTCCCAGAGTGTGCAGTTTGGTAAAATTTATTCTCAAGTTAGTGATGCGTAGAAGGTCTGAAAAAAGATGGGATTACATTAAGATAAGATTACATACTAATACCTTACAGCAATAGGCATTCATAATTATTATTATTATTATTATTATTATTATTAATAATAATAACACTGTACCCACCTTGAATACTGGAACTGTATGGATCACTGACAAGAACTGCAGGATCAAGGACTTTAAAAATAACCTAAGACAAATCAAATTTTTCTTAAGCACAGAGTTTCTCGTACACTCGTATTGTCTCTTTATTAACAAAATGCCAATCTAAACTATATAGACAAAAGTACTGGAACAAAATTATTCAGGTGTTTAATTCAGTCCCATTGCCATAGATGAGACCCCTAGCCATACAAACACTTAGAAAAGATTGGGTCTTTCTACAGTGCTCATGGAAGCCACCGTTGCAACAGGTGAGTTCATGCTATTTTTTCTCTCTTAGGTATTGCACAATCGATTGTGAGCGATATTATTGAAAACTGGAAGTGTTTAGGAACCACAGCAACTCCGCCACAAAACAAGAGGCCATTTGGCTTTAACGTATGGGTTTTTTAATTCCCTAGCTAACTTAAGAAAAAACGACGAAGGGACTCCCACTATATGACCATTCACTATCCAAACCGTTTTGCAGAATGAAGTACATTCAGATATCAGGGATTTATTAGGTGTTATTTACATATTCTACCTTTTAGTATTACAAAGAGATCCCTTTGGTTCACTCCCATTTTAGTACTCAAAAAATATGGCTAAACCCACTAATCACCCACTTTCACTGTGGACAGTCAAATCAAATCAATATGGTAAAATTATGTTATCTATCCAGCTAAAGGCAGCACGCTGGCTCGGCGGGTAGCACCGCTGCGTCACAGCAAGAAGGTCCTGGGTTCAATCCCAGGCTGGAGCAGCCAGGGTCCTTTCTGTGTGGAGTCTGCATGTCCTCCCCGTGTCTGTGTGGGTTTACTCATGCATGTTAGGTTAATTTGTGTCTCTAAAAAGTGGCCCTTGTGTGTGACTGTGTGCATGTGTGTGTGTGTGTGTGCGCCCTACGATGTATTGGTGCTCCGTCTAGGATTATTCTTGCCCTTGCCCCCAGAGTTGTCAGCTGGCCCGAAATCCCGTGTGGATTAGGCAGTAAATAATGAATGAATGAATATCTAGCTGAAAAGGTCCGGTAACAATGAGTTTAGTGAACTCAAACCTCTCCTTCTGTGGACGGCTCAATGTCAGAATAGCGCTCCTCACAGATCACATCGTCAATCAGCTGTAGAGGCCACGTACGCAAGCCGGGGAAAGTTTTGCTGCAGTTGTTTGCAAAATAGCGATACGGGCGCCATGAACGGCCAAAATCCATGGAGCGCTCGATCAACATACCTGAAGGCCTAAATGTCTGAGGAGAAAAAAGAACAAAGAGAGCATTTAATAATAAAAAGTCAAATAAAACATTCACAAGCAACATTTAAAAACAACTTTGACAGCTATGAACACAACCACATACTTTAAACTTCATGATGAGGTGAGTGAAGTGAAACTCTGCCTCTAGGTCAAGTCTGATGCTGACATTCTCCTCTCCTGAAAATCAAAGAAATATGAATAAGGAAAATACAATTATAAATCGTATCACCAATATTCTCCTACAACGAATGGTTTATTATACAGTAATGCACAGTTGTCTTAGGTCACCATTAGATTGCATATAGATTTATTTTGCAATGAACATTATGAACCTCAGCATACGAACATAGAAAACTTTGCATGCAGTATTAAAAAACTGGGAAAAAATATGGGCTAGCATTGAAAGTATTTCGTGTGACTTCACCTTACACTTAAGCAACAGCAGCATTCGACATCTTCACCGGAATGCAATGTAGCCTACAGTATGAAGAAGCTTGATTCGGATTGGACTTTTTGGAAGCATATCAGCCAAGAAACCCCTTTTTTGGAAAAGGAAGTATGGCATGAAAATCATTGTAAAAGAGTATTATGGAGTGACAAATCCAAATTTGAAAGTTTTGGACCCAGTCGTTAACAAAAAAAATGCACTCAAAAATACATTTCAGAATGCTGCAACCTTAGACTGCATTTAGACACAGGATCTTGCCACAGAAGGCTGTGAAAGTGCTGCCCCCACTGCCCTATACAAAGGTAACATGTGGCTGCAAAATGTCCAGCACATATCTCTGAGTTGCTAGTGTCCCTCATATTACAACTAGGGATGAATGACTGTTGCATGTAATGGCTCCCTGGATCATCACAGCAGTGTGTCGCACCACAGCAAAGGCCAGATTGATGTGTTCATCACAAGGTCGAACCTGACCATCGTCAAGTCCCAAAAGGACCTTCCAAAAGTCTGTCAACTGGGCAAAGTGTTTTTGCTTTTCCATAGAGACATGTTTAGTCAACATTATCTCAACAACAAATACACTATCCAAAAGTAGTTTAATGGGGGATGCCAAGTTCTCTGTGGCAATCAATACAAACCTTAAATCAACTTTTATATCTGGGTGCATTTTTTTATCATGGCCATTATTCAGCTGCTAAAACATCAACTATGATAGCGGTCTAAGGCATTTGCACAGGACTGTATAGTACACACGTAACTATGGATGTAAATCTGACATAGATTATTGTAACAGGCAAGTACTGGTCCTAACTGGATGGTATCAGATCATTTTATGTTGTATGAGTAAATCCGCTGACAGATGGCATGCTTTGACACTTCATGCATGTAATCACAGAACAGGAAGTCATTTAGATCTGTAAATTGTATTTCACATGTTGCCTTCAGAAATGTGGTTTGTTTACTAACTAATGGAGCAGTATGAGATCTCCAGACATATTGTTTTCGTACTGACCATTGACAGATTGCCACCATGTCAGCTCTCCTGTCACACTGTCTCTTAGGTAGATGACATTCTCCACGCGATGGCTGTTTCTGTGAGGGTTGTAGGGCCTTTGAGAGTTACAGGTGAAGCATTTTTCCGATGCCTACAGTGAAACAAAACCGGATATCATCAACCCACATGAAAATAAAGTCTGTAACTGCTGTAGTTGTCAGTGAATTCAAGAAATGTGAGGCATATTCTGAGAAAAGGTAAATCTGCACATTTCGAATCAGAGTCTTAGATACTGAGCTTAAATGGAAAACAGCCAGACCATTTTGTTCTAACTGGGCTGTTTTCCAGAGTAACAAAATCTCCAGCAGTGTTCTGGCTATAAAGTCCTTTATGAATACTGAAACAAAGAGGCTAGTCCTAATGTACGTTTTTTTTAAGGCTTTTAAAGGTGACACAGAATACCCGCAGCTAACATACAATAACACTCCTGTCCTACCAGGCAGAAGTGAATAGCTGTTAATAGGGTGAAACCGAGAAAATGGATTACATTTTTCAATGGACAGTCAGCCAGTAGTAGTTAAGTTGTAGTTAGATCATAGATATAGGGTTGTTTTGTAAGGTTATATTTGAATCTCTTAAACATTCCCATATACTCTTCCTTACACTAATTAATCTGATTCACAAATATCAGTGCTGTAGCCAAAATTACTTTACATTAGAATAACATTAGGAAATTTGATAGCAAAAAGAAGGGGACATATATCATAAGAATGGCCTTTGTCCGATCTGTCATTCATTTTAAAGACCAAATTAATGCAAATTCTTGCTAAACACATCCCATATCAATATCAAATTTGTTTTTAATTTTGTTTTATTAAGAACAATTTTTTTGGTTTATTGTTCTCTATTGATTTTTAAGTAACTTATTTCCCACAGATATGGATGTATTTTTCAAACAGAAATTATGCGAGTCTATTTAATGTTTTATTTTTCTCTCCGTCATATTTGCCATGTTGATCTCTGGCATCCTGTGACTCCATTACCCAGACTCTTCCACAAGCACACACTTACGAAATACACTGCTCACAAAAATTTGGGAAGATTTCGAAAGGAATATGAAGCGTTCTTTAATTTGACTTTATTAAACAAAATCTTCAGAAAAGCAAATGAAAAGCCAAAGTTGTTTAATTACACAAATGAGATGAAAACTCAATTATGGTGATTGAGTAGCAAGTGATATATTCACGGGGTGAACAGAAGAATGGTAAACTAGATGAAAGTGGCACACATTGACTGTTCAGTAGGGTGTATGATCACTCAAGACTGCCAAAAACACACTGACAGCGATGGTGGATGGACAGGATCGGACTGTTCAGCAGTTCTTATGGAATCCTCTACATATTCATTTTGAAATATCCCCTCATATTTGTGAGCTGTGTAGTTTTGAATTTCCCATATGGTTTGTTTTTTTATATATTGTCCTACTCTAGCACAGGTGACAGCTGAAAAAATTGAGACTGGAGATGCAAAAGACAAACACGTGCCCAAGAAATAACTATGTCTGCACTGGGAAAATTTTTTGACTTTTAAACATCTGATGCAGAACGAAAAACTATATATTGGAAAGTTTGTTGAGCCACTGTTAGTGAACCTAGCAGCTAACTCCATCACCTCAGCAGAATAGTGACCAAAAGTGAAGTGAAACAGTGAAGCCAAAGGCTCAGACATTGCTTGAAGCAGTGCATCGACAGATGCAGTAACAATCCAACAGAGAGAGACAGGTTCAAGGCAATGATTAAAACACTGAATTCAAGGTATGAGAAAATACTTTAGCCAAAAAACGCCAATATGTTGTTTTAAGTTTTGTTTTCAGTAATCTGTGGTTTGCAAAAAAAAAATGTTTCATGCATAACGAGTCCTTCATATATTGGGTAATTTTACGGGGAGAAGTAAACCACATAGTAATCAAAGCCTTCATTAGTAGCCTTCATACTTGACTATTTTTTATATTAAATGTACTTATGACAGTAGAATAAGCCATAAAAGGAAATGAGCCAATAAAAAGCCAAATTTTAAAAACTGTATTGCTTAAACCCATTGCGCAAACACAACTACATTAAACACAAAACGATTATTATTATCACATAGAGCACCATTAACTAAGCCACTGTGTGCTGGGATTCCACAAATATTTCTTTTATGAGGCTTGCTCAACAACTTCACAAAACATAAGTCAATTACCGAAACCTTCCCATGCTCAAGTGTAACTACAATTTACTAATTTTGCTAGTCTGCTAGTCAGACACAGGTATTTTATTTAATTCCTTTAAGCCAGTAATGAGTTGAATGAAGCGTATAATGCTACAGGAGGTGCATATTCAAGGTGAATGAAAATAAAAGAGAAAGGATCAAATATTGGGAGTCTGTTTGATGAGGGGGTGTTTTCGGAAGCCAGAACACAGGTGAGTTGACAGAGGGCTGACAGGCCACACCTGGATCCATGAAAAATGGTGTTCTCATGTACCTGTCTGTCTGGAGGGGAGGTGCCTGACACGTGCATACTCATGGGCACAAAAAGACAATCTGAGCCTTTGTTACAGACAGCATGTGAATCAACTGACAGCAGTTGTGTTTTAAAACATAAATAAAACTCTAAACATAATAAACATAAGATTTGTAGTAAGACAAAGTAGTGCCAGTTAACACACCTATCCAATTGTTAGTAAATGATGTCAGTCAGACACCAGGCAAGACCATACATGCCTGAAATGTAAAAAGAAATACGAAAATGATGGAAGGGGATACCCTGTTTACACAAAAAGAGATCAGTTGTTCACAAGATGAGATGATCGATTAAAAAATGCAAAGTAAAGTAATAAAGTTGTTACAGAACTGGAGGGAGGACCCAAGGATGCAGGAATTGCCCGAACGTGAGAGCGCTGATAGTGCTAAAAAATCCGCGTCGGGGCGCGTCCTAAATGGAGCAGCCAACCGAGCGGAGTTACACTAAGTGGTGAGGAGGAAGAGGCGAAAACCTGGTATTTCGCTGACTGGCTACGTTACCTCAGGTTTTTTTTTTCTTACTCATCCGTCGGCAATAAAAGCCCCGGCATGTCACCGACTAAGCGTGGAAATAGGTGCATACAAAACGCAATCGCTGGTGTACACGTAATGCGTCGCGAGCGAGAGACCAAACATATTGCGTGTGACAACGTGACCCTGAACAACGCTAAGACCCGCACTTAAGTAACGGTCCAGGTGTCATCACGCTGCCAATTAAACACGGGATATAAACCGTCGATTGCTCTGTAACGGCACTCGGTGAGGACGGCGACTTGCACGGGAGCGCGAGGTAGGTCTCCTAACAAAAGTAATAAATATGGAATGAAAAAAGGGGGGAAAAGGTCATCTACACACTCACAAACTAGGGAAACTTTAGAGACACCATTTAACCTAACACACACACGTTTTTGGACAGTGGGAAGGAGTCGGAGCACCCAGAGGAAACCTACCCAGACACATGAAGGACATACAAGCTCCATACAGAAAGAATCCTTCAACCTAGGATCATCTCACTGTGTGCTACCTACCAAGTCACTATGCCTCTTAGCAGTTAAGCTAAAGACGATATTAAAATGTGTGCGTGGGTGCCCTACTAAAATCATCTCTAAATGGTTTTGACTGCATAAATCCACAGTCAGACAGATTGTGTACAAATATTAGGAAATTGAAAACCATGGTCAACCTACCCAGGATTGGTCGACTTTCAAAGATCACACCAAGAGAATGTAATAGCCCCCTAAAAAGGAGGGTAACTACTGAGGCCTTTCTCACATTGTCTGATTTTATAGTTCAAGAGTCCAATATTAGGAGAAAATTGAACAACAATGGTGGGCATTGAGAAATTCAATGAAAAGAAATGAGAAATTCATTGCTCTCCAAGCAATACATTGCTGCCCATTTGCAGTTTGCTAAAGATCACTTGAACAAGCCAGAAGGCTATTGGTTTGTGGATGGATAAGACCAAAATAGAACTGTCAGTTTTAAATAAGTAAAAATAAATTAAAAAAAAAAACAATTCCATACAACAATACGTATTTCTCTGGTCTACAGTTTATTACCTTTACTGGTAAGCCACAACAGAACTGATAAATTAATTATTTTAAAGCTTTAAGCTCATGGGTTCCTTGGTATTTAATTATACAAATACATACCTCAAGATGGCTGACAATGCAGTACTGCTGCGGTCCATCTAACCCACAGGTTGAGGTAGCCGTTAGGTTAGTAGCTCTCCCAATAAGAAGATTCCCAGTAGCTGGGTAACAGCTTCCATCTGCGCAGTAATGTGGACTTGTTGGCAGCTCTTGTGCTACAGTATAAAGAGCTACACAGAGGGGGATATAGAATGCAACCATTCACTTTATGAACCTTCACTTTTAAAAAAGTAGTCAAATGTAATAATACAATAACATTTTTTAAATCAAACCCAAATGGGAATAAGGATTTGTAGATATATTTTTTAAGCATTTTGGAGCCAACATGACAAATCAATTTCCAACAACTAGCAGTCAGTCAAATCTTATATTGTCAAAACGTGTATTATTTAATTTGATAGTATTTAAAAATAGGCATTTACATTTCAAATAC
This sequence comes from Parotocinclus haroldoi, assembly GCA_034779995.1. NCBI lineage: Eukaryota > Metazoa > Chordata > Actinopteri > Siluriformes > Loricariidae > Parotocinclus > Parotocinclus haroldoi. The sequence goes on along the minus strand of JAUZST010054635.1, from coordinate 13,173 downwards.
AGAAAGATAAATATACATACGCTAATTACTATAAAACTAAACTTGTTCGAACAAACAAATCAAAGTATACAACATAAAACACACATCAAAAAATTGCCTACGTCCATTTACCTTATAGATTATTAAAATGATTCAATTTAAATTGAGATTTTTTGATTTATTCAACATTAAGTATGTGCTGATGTTTAGAAGCCAGATAAAGACATCACTTTACTAAAAAGCCCCTCTTCTGGGTTTCCACCTAGGTAAGAGTATCAATTTTTCAAACGTACTCCACTAAAACACCTTACATGAATTTTCCAGAAACCTAAAACAGAAAGTTAAGGCAAAGAATACACATGATACAAGAGTCACATATCTATATTCTGACACCGTATAACTTCTCTGGTCTAAACTAACATCTTTGGACTAACTGCTTAGGAAGATCTAAGTCAGCATATAATCAGTTCACCGATGCGATGTACACCACTTGGTCCATAAGGTTTTCACACATCACTGATTCTGAATGATACAATAGTCATCGACATGAAGGACAATTATGTAGCCAGAAAGAGAATCATGCAAATGCTGTTGTGAAAAAACAAATATTGTGCTATGTGCCACATGATGTCAAAATGTTATTAACCTACACTGGTCACAAAAAATAGGGGATGTTTCTAAATGAATACGAAGAGGATTCCACAAGAACTGCTTGATAATCTGATCCTGTCCATTCCCCATCACTGTTAGTGTATTTTGGTCTTGGGTGACCATACACCCTACTGAACAGTCAATGTGGGGCACTCTCGCCCAGTTTAATAAACTTCTGTTCACCCCATGAAATACGTCACTTGCTACTCAATCACGATAACTGAGTTTGCATCTCATTCGCATAATCGAACAACTTTCTTTGACTTTTGTTCTTTTGGCTTTTTTGTTGATCTTGTTTAATGAAATGCTCATTTTTCATTTTTGTAAGCAATCTTGTGTATTTTAGCCACATACTACTCTGTAAGGTACATTAGGTGCTGCATTACAGCAGTTTAGACATAACAAACATAAGACTGCAACCTCTCATGCACAAGGCATTGCTTTACTAGCCATGTGGAACCAGCATGAACAGACTGAATGCTGAGCAATGTTTGGCTGATGCTGCACTTCTTATAAGGATGATGAACAGGTAAATTAAATTACCTAATGCAGTGCAAAAACAGCACATTTCTCATGGGCATGCTGTGAATTAGTCGTATTACAAGTAGTTTGAATAGTTGTGGCAGTCGATGGGAAATAAGTCAGTGTGTAGGAAGCACTGCAGTATCTTAGTTATTTAGCCAATCCCTGGTACACTCCAGTATCCCATATAGCACTGCTAATATAATAAACATGTAACGTTACAGATCGTAAAGTCTGGAATCACTACAAAATTGTTTTGACTGAATTGATACTTTTGAAGATAATATTTATCAGCAATGTCCCAACATTATATAATATTATCACAATATAACAATAATTTATAATTAATTATTATTACTATGAACTTCATATTCATGTAAGGATCCTCCACAATTACAGTTTTACATTCTAGAAATTATATTCAGAGGGAATTTCAACACGTTCTGTAGCTCTTCACAGAAACAATAGTGGGCATTTGAGTTGCTGTTTCATTCTAACCATGGGAATGCTGCAAATGCTTTTTCTCTCTTCAAGTGCCTCATAAATAATGGGCTTCAGGTCAGATGAGTTTGGAAAAGCGCCCACAACAGCCAGCACTCCATGATCTTTTCGGTGTTCAACTAGTTTTTGCAAAGCTTTGTGTGTTTTTTTGTTCATGATATCTGTAAGAAACAATAAGTATATTGATTTCAAGAAAAATGAAAAAACTTTACAAGTGGTCTCAAATTTCTCGCCACTGTCTGTCAACGTTAACTATACAGTAATTTCAAGCTGTAAAAGTAATTTGCAGCATGTGCAACATTCTCAGTGAAATTCTCAATATTCTCTCCTGAAGAGAATTTCCTGTAGACTGAGATGTTTACCATTTTTCCATATGCTTCAATATACTTGTACAATCAGCTACTCCCTTCACACTATGGCCTTTGGCATTTTTTGCAAATCATTAACATTTACATGCCAACCCATTTATAACAAACTGAATGAGACACTTATTGCACTGTACCACCTCTTCTCAATCTATGAATCTCGTCGCACATTCTGCAGGTAACTACAGCCCGATCGTCGTCGTATAAAGCCATCTGAGGTTTCTACCACCTTAAACATACAAGGTGACTCATTTTTAGTCGGAAGAGTTTTTGCTTTTAGGAAACTGAGAACGTTTTAGAGGTAAGCGTTAGTGGTTATGCATTATCAATGTACACACACATGGACTATAATACATGGTAAATGATTTAATAAGTCTGCCCTTTCCTGCTTTGTTGATGTGTTACCTACAAAGTGCTTATACTACGACCTGGCCCATTCTCACATCAAAAATTAAACCAGAACAAATTCCATGAATTCCACCGCGTAGCTATAAAGCAACACGTGAAACTAATGTGCAGTTTCTGTGACATTGAACAAAGAAGATATTAGGGTTAACCCAGAGCAACTCCCAGACAATAAAACAATATTGCTTAAATAAAACTCTCCGACCTTTGGCATACAGCGCTGAACAAATCAAACTCTCCCTGCGTAAACAGACATGCAGCAAGGCAGACCTAGTGTGAATACCTGAGATACACTAAGGAACCAGTGGTGGGTGTAAGGGCAAAGCACCAAGACTAAACTCTCTATTATAGACATCACCCTTTGCTGCACACTACTAACATTACAAACCTCTTTCCCTCAGCCTTCCTGGTTTAGTAGCAATGGTGCAAGTCACGAATACCACAGTAATGGTCTTACAGTAATGGTCTTTTAAATATTAGGAACAGAACAGTGAGTATACCTATGTCTGTATATGCAAGCATACAAGAGTGGAAAATGCCTCCACAAGCGCTTGTCAAAGAGCTGTGAATGGTGGAGTTTGGCCGTGACGTAGATGTGATAATTACATGATGGTGGTGAAAAGGACTTTCATACGCCTGCAGTATGGTTCAGCTTTTACAGACCACACACACCAAAAGACTGAGCTGGTTTGAGGTTTCTACAATAGCTCTGACAGTGATGCATGTTCCACATCAGGCCACCTCTAACAAAGGATGTTCTTACCAACTCCAGTACATAGCTTTTCATGTTCAGACCGGCAGTGGTGAGAACACAATAAAGCGTTTATGTGTGTGTGTTTTCAGGCAGTATGTAAGCAAAGTTATCTCAAAGCCATGTTATTGTGCTTCCCAAAATTCCTCTGTTCCCGACAGGAAAATCAGCGGCAGAACATAGGAATGATGTAATGTGCTCTTTGCACTTTGAATAATTGTAAAGCTGGTTGAATCAGGAAAATCATGTAGAGCTTGATGTTCATCAGACCACACCAAGTCAAACTCTTCTTATGCTCTTGTTAAAATCTTATGTAGCACTATAATTTGTATGCACGGGTAGAAAAGTGTATTGGTTTGGGTGCCTCAGAACCTCTACCAGTTCCACTTCAGAGTTGGATTCATGCCATTACCCAACTATTTAAGCAGTTATGTAAACTATATACTCCAATTACCCAGACTGGGTTAAGATATAATACAGATTTAAAAATCAGATAAAAAAAGAGCTGTATTATCTTCATAATCAGATTTCCCAGGGCATGTATATTCTTATGTCTTTTCACACCAAGTCTGATTTTCACAAACAAACAGCTCATCCTGCTAGGAGAACACAAGAGCTTATATGCCAAGCAACACACTGATTAAAAATGGCTTATATAAAGCTTATATATTGTGGAGCATAGGCGAAATGCTGAGGAATGATGGGGAGTACCTCACAGAGGACATTTAGCTGTTTTCTGTTGCATACTAATATGTTCATGCCAGCAAAAAAAATCACAAACTATAACTTCCCTTACTAATCTTAATTGCTCGAGTGATCTGGCAACCCTTGAATTATATCTGCGAAAAGCATGGTTGAACGAAACACTTTTGCGAAGACTCCACAATGCAGAATTTGCTCGAGGAAATGAAAAGCGTTTCATTATTTACTTATTAAAGTTTGAAGTTTAATAACATGTCTCATCTTTCTGTGAGATTAGTGGGTGGTTGCAAAGTCATGTAAACCCTGAGCTTTCCCATTTTCTGGCAAAATATGATCTTCTGCAGTTATCAGATTACTAGGTGCATGTAAATGCACTAAAATTCGAGATCACAAAATCTTTCAGGAAAGTGTTAAAAGGTGGATGATAATGACAGGTGTGGATTACATTCCTGTTTAGTAGCACACACTACAAAACAACAAACATAACAACTAAAATGTGTCATCAGTGAACATCATAAACTAGAATAAGTACATGAACACACAACTACACAGCCAAGGAGCACCTGTTTGATTGCAACCCAAAAATCCACAAACAACAATGATCACATGGCAGTAACAGAAAAAGCCTGGTGTCTGGAACCCAACGAGACAGCAGGAATGTTGGCAGGAAAAAAAAAAACATTCTGAAAAGTATTCCAAGTCTTAGAATATTGACAACTACCTCCAACCAGGTCATCTAAATGCTGTGCACGGCACACACAGGACTAGTCCTCACACGCACCCTGCCATGCCTTATGAGGTCAGCAGGGGTCTTGGTCTACATGAGTGGACAATGAGTGGATCAATTCAACATTGCACTAATTTTCAAACAAAGTGAAATAATCAGATAGATTGCAGAAGGGGGTACCGTAGCCTGAAACCCTATATATCTGAGAAATACTGTTATTTTAAATAAAATAGCGGAAATAAAAAAGTAAACACCCATATAACTAGCTGCCCAAAACTACTGAAAAAGTTTATTACAGACCAGGCAGCAGTGATGTTGATCAGTCCAAGACCACTTATTTTATGTGAGTATGTTGTCATATGTATTACATAACCTTTTCTTTATCAAACAGCATCATGCATAGAATTCTCAGCTTTCAAGACAAGCTAATCATAAAATAGAAGTCCCAAGGCATAATCACGACCATGACCACGTTTACGGCATTTAGCAGACACTCTTATCCAGAGCAACTTACAACTCATACAGTCTTACAATTCAAGCAATCGTAAGTTGTTGCCTTGCTTAAGGACCCAACTGTGGCAGCTTGGCAGAGGTGGGGTTTGAACCCTGGATCATCGGGCCCGCAGAGGTGGGGTTTGAACCCTGGATCATCGGGCCCAGAGTCCAGTACCTTAACCGCTAGGCTACCAAGTCCACCACGCCATCAACAGACTGTTAAGGATCACTACCACCTACTGCTCCCACAGACACAGCCAATCAAGTCAGCATGTGGTACTTGACTGACCCAGAAAGAACCTCCAGGACTGGCAACGATCTGTCAACAATTTGACCCCATAATTTCAAACTTGGATTTGTCACTCCATAATACTCTTTTCCAATAAATAATCTTTTTTTTTTTTAATATTTCTGTTTTGCTTTTTGGCTGCAGGCCTTCCAAAAAGACCATTCCTGATCAACCTTTTTCAGGCTGTAGAAAGGTCAACTTGACATCCAGATTAACTGGCCAGATGCAAGTATTGCTCAACTGTAAGGGGAGGTCACGCTACATTCTAGGCACTCTAGCCTATAAAAGCTGCTGTTCAGGTTTTTCACACTGTATACAAATACAAATTCTCTGTATTTTCTGGTTACATTCTAATAACGAGACTAATAAATAAAAAAAATAGATAAAAAAATTTTTTTTCACTTTTAACATCGCTAAAACATCTAATTTAATGGTCATTTGCACAGTAATGTATTATGTCACAGAAAGTATGTACATACGTTTAAAGTGGAAAATATATTTGAAAATATAGACAGATATACACAAATATACACTTGAAAAGTAACACAGAGTACACTGAGGTTATGAACTGCTCTGTGTGCTTTGTATCCTGTCTGATATGTGATTCATATCTATTCCTGGAATGTGACCTGAAGTCAGTGACTCTGATAAACTGCTTGGGTTTGAATTCTAACAGCCTTTATGCATACACTTTATATAAGCTGCTAACTTTACAAAATAACACTTTGGGAAAAGATTATATTAGATCATTATGTGAGCCTAATTACTGTATTCTAAAACAGAATGCAGTAAGAGCACACACACACACACACACACACACAATGGTCTGATCACCTTCCTTGTACAAACATTAACACCTGCAGTGTGTTCTTTCTGACTCAGACTGGTAAAGGTGAGAGGAAGTGGGCTGCCATAGCAAGGAAATGGATGAAGGAAAACATAAAACCCTGTAATATATCTTCACATTCCTGGCAAATCAATGAAATAGACAGAAAACTCAAAACTACAAAAGAAGTAAGGAAGGGAGTTTCTCAAGAAGAATGTTCTTCTATTGATAGTTCTTTTAAAAGTTTTACAGAAATATACTTAAATTAAGACAGCACAAATAAAAAGTACATGCTAGCCAACTACTAGTACAGTACTTTGCAAAAGAAGAAACCAAATGTAGAGTACAGCAATGTGCAATGCTATAAGTTCATCATTATTATTATTAGGGGTGGGACTTTAACTAGATAATTTAGATTCATTAATTACAGGGTAAATAACAAATGACAAATGTAACAATAACAAATGTAACATTTCTCAGTGCACAAGTTACAGACATACAGATTATATTGTAGCGACGGCTGAACTCAAAGCGGGTCGTTCTGGTCCCGCAAACAGCTGCGTGATTCGCTGATCTGTTCTTTTGGATTTGTGTCGTCCTGTGTTCTGTTTGATGTGATTGCGGGTTGGCTGTGGGAGTGACTGAACGTGATGTGGCATGTTTGGGGGCGTAAACGTGCGTATTTGTGACCTTGTGGGTTTATTTTGGGCAATCGGGAATGTTGTCTTAGGTGAAACTTTGTGTGTAGGCAATATAGCTCGTGTAGATTGTCCTGTGATCATTGTTGTCGTTTGTGGAATAATTGAGCCCACCCTACCGTCTGTGTGGAAGTCGTCTGTGTGCGTTGGGTGACTGCTGCTTACCATGTTAGGGTACCTCGGTACTGCACTTGGTCAGTTCTTGTTAGAACTGATATTTGTGCCTGTACCCGGAAGTTCAATAAAAAGCCATGTTTAATGGGAGCAGTTGAAGTCAATCAGTACTTTTTGGCTCAGTATTTTTGGTCAGAATTTTCAATGTTCTGAAAACTGCTTGCTCTGTGTTTTCTGCACTCATTTATTGGTCTGTGTAGTAGACTAGTGGGAAAATAAGATTGTGAAGTTTAGGCTTATGTTTATTGACTCATTCAAACTTAAATTAATATTTCTCATGTTAAATATTGAAATGTGATTAATATGTGATTAATTCATTACAAAGCTTCTAATTCATTTGATTATTTTTTTATTGAGTCCCACCCCTAATTATTATATATAGCATTATATAATATTATTATATAATTTCTCAGCCTCCTTAGAATTAGAAAACAACCAGAAAATACAGGGAATGTGTATGCAGTATTAAAAAACTAACAAAAACATGAGCTACAATGGCAAGTATTTACTCACTCACTCACTTTCGTGCTTTATCCTGAACAGAGTTTCGGGTAAGCCGCATAGATACGGTGCTAATTCATCATAGGGCACGCACACGAACACATTCATACACTAGGGGCACTTTATAGGCATTAATTAACTCTGGGACTGTGGGAGGAAGCCGAAGTACCCTGAGCAGCAAGGACTGTGTCATACCAGGTATGACCGTGAATGGTGATCTTCAAAAAGCTGACAATGTTAGAAGTCCAAACATGATGGTGCTAATCAGATCTCTGAGATGGTCAAATTTACTACAGCAATGCTAATGTACCTACAGAAAATTACAGAACTGTACAAAACCCTTCTGCATGTGCTCATAAGGACTCATATGCACAGCAGAGAGCCCCTTAAAACGCTAATACACTAAACTGACAAAGCGCAAAACATTTTATATGTAGAAATATATAGTACTAAAGTAGGTGGAGCTTTGAATATGCAGAAACAACACATGGATTCCCCCAAAGGACATTATAAGAGACTGAATACACCATAGCCTAATAATTTGTTATATATTCATATGAGAAAGTTTTACATGTTTTCCATTCTAAACTAATGGCAAAGTTTTTGGCAATTGGTATTTTTTGTAGCCTTTTTTGGGGTCCTTCTAAGAAGGCTTAGACTGCAGAAGGTCCTGTCAGACCAAGAAGAACCCTCTGGATGGTTAAAGGATAAAGAGACCAGGGGTCTTCCATTTATGGAAGCTTCTACAGTCATCTAAAACAAAGATAAATGGAATAACTCTTTATTGCCACCTATATTATTTTCCAAAGGGTATAGACCATTGCTTCAAATGTAAACCTGTCTTAGGTTCTCTCATTATGCTCAAATTATTACTGAGAATTGGTTTAAAGAAAATAACGCAGGATCACATGACCTTAAAACATGGGAATACGATAACCTGTGAAAAAGACTTAACACGATAGCCTGTGTTTAGACCAAGGTTTAACCCAGTGCTTATCTCCACCCTCTCCTACAAACCCTGCTGAAATTTCTGCTGCTTTTATTCTTCCAACAATTTCTACTCCTCTTTTCCCTTTCTCTCATGCGAAAGGGTTTTCACTCCCCTCCCCTCAACATCCCTTTCCAATCCCCCCACTTCCAACACTAAAAAGACACTCTTAAGCCACGTTAACCCTGCGCCTCAGTCATGTTGCCTTCCCTTGAGTTCTTTTGCTCAGTGAAACCCGGTGCTTTGTTTTTATCTACAGTGTTGCTTAAAACCAGCAAAATCACAGACTTTAAACAAAGTGGTCCTTTTCTGCACGGTGGCTCAGAGGGTTAGACTGATTCTAATCCATGCTGCCCCTGCTGCGAGCCGACTCCATGCTGTTTGGGAAATAAGAGATTACGGCGGCTGTACTGTGAAAATGGGGCACAGAGGCTTGAGTCATATAGTGTGAGCAGAATGCGGAAAGAGAGAACTATTCTACAGCGTAAGATCCCAACAGAAAGAGACATGCTGTGTTAGAAAGCTATATGGGTGAAAACAGTAATTAATGGCTCAAGTGCTTATTAACTTTGTATGTGCTAAAAATCCAAAGCTTTAAGCCAAAGCTGTGAACCAATAAAACATGCGAGTGCTTGTCCTAAGTCAGTAAGATATCTTAGAGTTTCATAAAATCTTCTGAAACGACTTATTTACATGTGGCTATTAGAAAATTCAGTCACTTAGATAATGTGATATCAGTGGCTGTTAGATTACCTTCTGCACTGTACACACCTCAGTCAGAGAGAGAGAGAGAGAGAGAGAGAGAGTGAGCGGTGAGGCCTCATCATTCACCTCATTACATTTCAGTATTGCACATGCAACCTTTAAAGGTGGACACAGCAAATTAAGGCAACATATTAACCTACAGAAAGGCGAGAGGTGTTGGTCTCATTTAAACAGTTCAGCTTTTCTCTGTTTAAAAGACAGTCAAGGGGAAATAGGGGTTGGGGTTGGTATGGGGGGTAGATAGGTCTGAACGTGTTTGAACCTTTTCTTTTCAAAAGCAGCTTATGCCCCTCTTAGCTCACTGCACAGTCCTGTTGAGGAAATCATTGAAGGGATTGCCTTTATTTGTTGCCTGTAATCAGTGCTCCTAAGCTCTAGTTTAACTTCTGTTTGCAAAGGGCGAGAAACCATCATCATATTATACATACATAAATCAACTACTCACCCAGAATGAGGAGACCCAGACATTTGCCCATGATGGTGGTAAAACATAGAAGAAAGATATCCAGAGGCCTAAAATAGAGAATAAGAAAAACTGAACTAATATGGATTAGACCTGGGGTCTGGCTTCATATGGCTAATGTATACATGTGTATTTACATATTATTATATGACTGAGGACACATTTTAACAATACTTGTCCAGGTCAGGGTAAGGGGATAATCTAGAGCTAGAACATTTCTGAAGACGTGCATGTATCTGAACAGGGTGTCAGTCCATCACAGGAAAGTCAAAGTCAAACTTATTTATATAGCTCTTATTACAATGAAGCACAGTCTCAAGGCAGCTTTAGAAAGCCCACCATGACAGTGGCAAGGGAAAAAACCCTAATTGTTATAAGAAAGAAAACTCACTGGGCAGCCAAGATGTTATACTGTACGTAAGAATCAAATGAAGGTTGAATTGAAAGAATTAAATTAAAGTTTATAGTAGCAACTTAAATGAACTCAATCTAATTTTAAAAATGAAAGTGAGAACATATTCAAAGAAATCTAAAAAACAATGAGTCAAAAGTCACAGGACACCCTTTTATTTCCGAAACAAAAGGGAAAATTACATATCTGAATACCCCAGCAAGTAATGGGTGAGGGGGCCTGTCTTTTAGGCTATGGAACAGGACCACCATCTTGAAAACCTCCATATAGAATCAAGGGCAAGTATTTTCAATTGGAAGGAAATTGATTGCCATGATCAAATTTTCAATATCTCTTGCAGTTCAAAAGTTCTAACACAGAAAGTTCAAAACTCTTGTTTTTCATCACAGGTAACTGATGATGGAGTGATGATGTCTGGGGAATGCAGCTGCTGTTTCATAACTACAGACCTCAACAACCAACTATAAATATCTATAAAAATAAATTTCACACATCTCTCATAGCCAAATTCCAGAGAAACCAGGAATGTGGACGACCAGCCACATTGTGGTCCTCTAAAGACGGCCAATGACGAAGAAGCCGTAACAATGATTTTGGCAGCCTTTGCGAAACGTCCACGATGCAGCTCACGACGTGTCCTGTGTCTTCTGACTCAATTTGTAGACTACAATAAATTACAGCAAATACAATACTATAAGAGTATAATAAACTACAGAATACAAAAACTATAAAATATAAGACAACCATGATTTATAAAGACATTCATGAATATAATAATGTGTAGAATATGAATATCACTGATAAAGATATGCCAAAGATAGTTAGACCTGCTCAGTAGAACAGACCACAAGCTAGTAATATAGAGTTGATTTAGCAGACTTGTTTCAAGTTTTAAGGAAACAACATTAATGCATGCTGACTGGCTAAAATGGCTACAAGTGACAAGCAAGGTCTGTAAATAAAAGCTTGTTTTGCCATTTTATTTCTAATGATACTGTACTTAAATTGTACTGGGACAGACCATTTAAAAAGCGTATTTCATCCTATTGGTATGTCATCACCCTAATGTATCGCACGTGCAAGAAATATCCATTGAGAATTATAATTATATGATCAACATTTATAGTTAATCTGTTTGATTCAGTGATGTCCACATGATGAACGTTCTACTTCTGCACTATATTTTGGACCTCTGGAATCTACTGTTGTCTCCTTCTTTGTTTGTATTTGGAATTATACTAAAATAGTGTATTTAGTAAGTTAATGAGTGAGAAAAGAAATCTCGTTAAAAACTTTTTAGACAAAACATTTACGTTTCATATTCATTTGACTACAGTCAACAGTAAGTCAAACTATTTTGTTCATTTCATAATCTATAGTAGCAGCTTTGTTTTGCTGAATGTTGCTCTTGCTACAGATATAATTCCAGAAGCACTGGTCGCAGGTGGTAACTCAAATTATTTCTATTTCATTTAAGATCACACATTCATACTGACTTGCACATACGAGTTATATAGACTAGCCAATCCATAAACTGTTATTTCTGGCTACCTACTGAACACTCGTTATCCTGAGGAGAATATGCTAAACTCTATAATGGCAGTTACCCAGAGCTCAGAATTAAACCTAAGACCTGTACAGGTATAATAATACCACTTTAGTCAGCAGAAATTGGTATAGTATGTAATAATAGCTTTGTGCTAACATAAACATAAACATTTTCTATGTGCACACTTTGGGTAAACCTTAATTACCACAGTCGGTTTCTGTAAGTACATGAACATTTTGTTACACTAATCCATTAATGACACTGGGAAAGCAAGGAAATCAAGGAAAGTATAGGGATGTCGAGCGCACTGTGGGGTCCAGCACTTAAAACAAAAGCAGGTACAATCCTCATGAAGATCAGATAGAGTACTCCAAGTGCAGATTCTCTGATACCTATTCTTGTTGTCAATTTTGATTCTCACTATTCACAATTTATCATAAGGACTCTATAAATAATAGAGTCTCATAATTAACCCGCTTATAAAATACGTCATAAAATAATTTTACATATAATGTATTCAAATACAGGTAACAGGTATGTGCAATTTCATGACCATCCAGCCAATGTCCTTTTATGGCAGAGGTTTTAACAATTATAATAACTTTGGTTGTTGCAGACACAATCAGCAATGCAGATCTGCAAGTTGAGGTTAAATTTGAAGAGCATAATTCTGCCATTCCTGTGTAAGTTACTCTTGTTTGTGTTGATGAATGTGATTTAGACTATATCCACTGACTCAATACCCCACTTTTGCTGACTGTTTCTCCGGAGTGATATGTGTAAGGTGCGAGGTTCAGAAAAAGCTACTATGAAACCAACTGGTAAATGAAGCAGACTGGTTTCCAATGATGGTCCAATTTGAGTTGTATCCTACCTCCGGAGAGGTAAGAGTGGGCTCAATCTTTAGAGGTAAAGCATACACCAAGTGGTCTTAGGAGTGGGTTTCATAGTAGCATTTTAAGTACTGTTCTGGTCTTCTTTAACAAGGGCATTATTCAAATACAAAGTTACATTCTAAATCATTGTTTAGATAGAGATAAAATGTACATAGCTGTCTAAATATGTTATGAACAAGCAATGATGACAGAATAAGTAAACTTAGTATAACAAACTAAACAATAACCCTAGATGGCACCTGTTATGTAAAATATTATGCAAATTGCTTCGTGCCAATTTACACATTGCTTAAAATGTACTATGTTGTTATTCTACAAATCAGAGCCGGTTAACAGATCAGAGGGATCAAACATTTACAAAGCCAAAATTGTCTAAGGAAGCAAGACAAGGATGAGAGTAATGCAGCACTGAACAGCTGCATAGTAATGTCCAAAAACAGAAGATATACATGACTTAAAGCAACTTCTATTAAATTGATTTATTTTGCTCGGGAAGTATTTTCTTAGTCCTGTT
>JAUZST010054624.1:0-24191 GCA_034779995.1 Parotocinclus haroldoi | reverse complement strand
ATACACACACACACACACACACACACACACACACACACATACACACACACATTTTGTAACAGATTAGTAATACTATTACTAAAGTAAAGAACCTCTTGAGTTTTGGTAATTTGTGTGTTTTTACCTTAGTCAAGTGGAAAGATGGCTTCCAGCAGTTTGTCCAAATGTGATGTCCTTCCACAATTGTGTACCTGACAGTAAGGCGCACTGTAAACATTGGTGTGATTACTATGTTTACAGTTTTAGTTTTGTAGAAAAAATCGAATTACTATATAACAGATCATAGTACATCATCCATAAATAAGTTTGTTGTAGGTCACTGACCACTGTGTACATTTAGACTGGTCTGTCAGTTAGCTAAGATATGATCTGTTTTTGTAAAGTATTTATATTCCACAGAAGTAAACATCCAAACATTGTATCAAATTTAGTTTCTATGGAATCAGGTTCAATGCATGACTCGATCTGGAGCTCGGCATGGTCTCTCAGCCTGTGTATGTGACTCCTACATCAAAAACCATGCTGGTAGGTTAAACATGCTGGTAGCCAAATCGCTCCTAGGTGTGATTGTGAGTTAATTAGTGAGTGTGTGATGCTTGGCTCCATGCCCAGGATGAATTCCTGCCTTGTGCCTTTTGTTACAGGGAAGTTCCTAAACCTCTGTGACCCTCACAGCATAATGCACTTATTGAAAATGAATGAATGAACAATAGTTACAGTAAATTACTGTTGATTGATGTAGTTTCTTAGTGTAATGTGGGTTTTTTGGTAATCATACAACTGCTAAAACAATAAACAAAGGCACATCATAACATATAAACAAGCCTTGTCTGGAAGTGTAAGACCACTAGTGAAAATACTTGGTTGGATCTTTGAGTCAAGCTATTAGCACTGCAGCAATATAACAACCAAAAACACAGATCAAAGCTTTCCAACAACTACTTAAAAAAATAAAATCATAAAAAAACAATGAGTGCTGACTGTGCAAGAAGGCCCGAGTTCAGTCAGGGTGGAGTCTAGATGTCCTCCCTGTGGCTGCATGGATTTACTCCAGGTACTCCAGGTTCCTCCCACAGTCCAGAGACATGCGTAGGTGAATTGGTGTTTCTAAAGTGGCCCTTAGTGTCTGACTGTGTGTGTGTGCCCCACGATCGATTGGTGCTCTAAGGTCTAGGGTTGTTCCTGCACTTAGAGTTGCAGAGTGACCCTGTGTTTATTAAGCAAAAAGATAATGGATGGATGGAGTGTTAACTGTCACAGACATTCCTCTACAGTCACCTGACCTAACCCCATTGAACATTTAAGGGGGCAGGAAAAGCCAAGCTTTCATTAACATCACCTAGTAGCTATGTAGAATTTTGTGAAATCATGCTGAGATAACATGAATTACCAGGTTTTTCCTGGCAGCTGGCAGTCACGACAGCAAATGGAGAACATACCAAATACTAATAAATTCTGAAATGTATCAAAAGTTTTTAAAATATATTTGAAATATTATTATTCGGGTGATATGGTTTGTATGAAAAGTGTTAATTATTGTGTTAATTTTAAAGATAAATGCAACATTAGAAACATTTTTTACTAGTGGTAGCAGCCTTGTGGCCTCAGCTATGTATTTAAACACTATGACGTTGAGGTTATTGGACATTCTTTAAAATAGTGTGTGCATTAAATAGCTTTTAGTGCATTCCATTTAATCACTAACCATCCTTTTAGTCACTATAATAACAATGTACTCTATTCTGAAGCACCCTCCATGGCCTGCTTGGGCCACCTTGTGACCTTTGGTGCTTCTGTGAGCGTCACAGGAAGTTTTTTAAAGCTCAGCCATGATGTAATAAAAATAATTCAAAGAGCAGGAAGGAGAGTCACTAATCTGAAAGAGCAGTTCAGAAAAGGGGCAGCAGAGTTCAGACAGCGAGGGTCTTTCATGTGTGTTTTTTCGAGTGTATCCGGACACAGCCGGATGAAGGGAGAGCTTTGTGGGAAATCTGGATCCAGGTGCTCACATTGTACTCCACTCTCATCCGCCTGCCCCCTCTCTCTCTGTCTCTCTCTCTCTCTCTTATTCAGACCAGTCTGGGGAGGCAGATAGATGACCCAGCTGCATCCTCTTGGTCACCGTGTGCCTAGTTTATTTCGGCGTTTTGAACAGAGACTCCCCTGTTAGCGTGGACAAGTCAGTGTGCGCGTGTATTGGTTCAGGGCTTCAGGGCAGTCGGAGGTCAAGGGAAGAATTTAAGGTTTATGGGCACAATCCTTAAATAAACTTCAAAGTCAGCTAAATATAATTCATTTTGTTTGTGCCACCAAATCAGCATCCTATACTCCAGATGGCTTTGGTTGTATTCCAGTTGTGTTTGTTTTTTGTTTAGTAGTTTTTATTTAATATCGGCACCGATGACCATATTGAGTACAAATGTCAACATATTAGTCATGGGCCAATTATCATTCATTCATTCATTCAGTGTAATCAATGAATCATCTTTTGTTCATTTATTTTATTTTAATCCTGGCCAAGGTGGGGCAATCCTGGCCAATCCTGGTACCTAACTGGCACATGGGTGGGCACACACACACACACACACACACACACACACAGAATCACTAAGGGCAATTTAAAAACACCACTAACCTAACATGCATATCTGGACTGTGGGAAACCAGTGTACCCCACACAAACATGGGGAGAACATGCAAACTTCACACAGAATGGAACCCAAGACCTATTTGCTGTGAGCCACCCATTGACCAACCTAATACATTAATAATACATACGACTGCCCAGAATAAACCCACATGGATATGGGGAGAACATGCAAACTATTTCAATGGTATATTCTAGTAAGAAGAAATGGGCACATGGCATCAATAATCCAAGTCTTGTTCTCTTTATCAGTTCTACAGTAACTGAAGTCCCCCTTTAAACCACATGCTGTTATTCCAATGCAGGGCTTTGTATTCCTTTTACAACTTTATCTGTCTATTTGAGCTGTGCCTTTATTCACGTTAATACCACCAATAAGACCTGCTATGTTTCTCCATTAGCTGCATCTGAATGAGCTGAAGTGACTTATGCCCAGGGATCATGCTCTGATTCACTAGGAAACACTGGTCTGGTTCTAAATGCTGCCATGCAGTTGAAGCATTGATAAATGGAGGCATTAAAAGAGAAAGCTGGTCTCTAAAGCCCAGCTTGGTGCACTATGCCTGGAACAGAGAAGCTCAAGCCCCCCTGACACCACATGGATGGTCGCACTGGCTGTGGATTGCAGAGACGTCACACTCAGCTCCGATGCTAATGAGCGCGCTCAGCCAGCCATTCTGCAGCACGCAGCAGGAGAGACATTGTTCAGACTTACACCCCGTTGTGTGTCTTCAGTTAGTGCACTCAGATGTAGTGCCTTCTAAATAACAGGTAGTGCAGACGACTTTTGAGTGTACAGACTTGATATACTGAACATTATATATATATATATATAAAGTGTATTTTATATTATTTTATATAACTCAATGATTAATATGCACTTCCTGTAGCAAACTTTATGTAATATTTTGAAGTGCCATTGACATTCTGGGGTTCCGTGTTCCATTTTTCAATGACTGTTATTTTTTGGGGGGCTTAATTAGGCTTTCATGTGTGTGTCTTTAAAGTTTTATTTAGCTGTGCCTTTTAGTTAAGCTCATATTCGTGTCACATTTTAATTTGTTAAGTGGCCGTTATGGTATTTTCGTGTAGTGTGCATTTCCATTGACTAGCGATTTATGACTTGCCATGGTGGTGAATGCTGGGTAAATATGTGAACTGAGTGAGCTGAGCTGCAAACTATGTTATACAGACTAATAAAAAACTTTATCAAGCACTGTTTCAGGAACCTTAACTCATCCACAGCAGATGCAACTATGTGGGCGAGGGATTTTTTTTAATCAAAGTAATCACTAGTTAAAACTTTGCAGTGCAAAAAGGGTACTTTTTGCAAGTCAGAAATAATATTAACTTCTCTGGGCACTGAGCCATCTAGAATGGACCATCACACAGTGGAAATGTATTGTGGTCAGATAAATCTGTATTCCAGGCTAAAGAAATGGACGTTGGTGCACCGGACCCAAGACGAAAAGGACCATGCAGATTGTAATTAACAAACCCATGGTATGGTATGGTACACATGGTATGTGTCATGGTATGGGGTGTGTCAGTGCCCTCAGCAAAAGCCATTTACACTTCTGTGATGGCAGCATTAATGTAGAAAAGAAAATTAAGATTTAAGAGCAACACATGCTGCCTTTAAAATTACTTTTCCAAGGACATCCATTCAACAAGAAAGTGAAAACATGTTAAAACCAACATATTGCACACATTCAGAGTGTGCTGTGCAAATTTACAGAGGTAGAGGGTGCAGGTACTAGACTGGCCTGCCTACAGTCCGAACCTGTCCCCAATAGAGAATGTGCGAAGAATTTTTAAATGCAAAATGTAACATGGATAACCAAGAACTGTTGCACACCTTAAGACAGGAAGAATGGGACAAAATAACAACTGCAAAACTAAATCACTTGGTAACCTAGATGCCAAGATATCTTTGTGATAAGGAATGGCAACATTACAAAGGGGTAAATGCAACTTGTTTGGGAAAGCCTGAAATGTAAGGATGAATGTTTATTAACATATGTTGTCGACCAGACAAAAAAAAAGAAAATTTATACTTTCCACCATGAAGTAAAGGCAACATCAGAAACTGTTACGAGATGTGGTGTTTTTTTTGTAGGTATGCGGGATAAGCGTATCCTACGACGTGTAATAAGAATGGGGAAATAATAGAAAACAACTGAAAAGGGATCAAGAGCAGAACGTTAGGTTCCTAACACAAAAAAAATGATAAAGGGGCGTGCCACGGTATTACATCCTGAGTGGGAGCAACGTGCGAACTGGTAGCGAGAGGGTGCCAAAGCGCCAATCGGGGCAGGCGTGCAAAAGCACGGTTTGGGACGTCTTCCAAATGGCGAGGCACGGAGGTAGTCTGAATGCAAAGGAGTGAGCGTAGGCTCGAATGTGCATGCAATCAAGGAATCCAATAGGGCGCCACAGCGCCAGAGGGCGAGCGTGAGCTCAAAGTAGCGCGGGGGGCAAATAAGTCGCAGAAGTTGCCGAAGCACCAATAGGCAAGCATATAAGCTTGGGGCGCGCTTGTAGCGCGAATGTGAATAACTTACAAAAGGCGCCGAAGCACCAGAACACGAGAATGAACTCAAGCGCACAAGGAGCACGAACGTGAATAGATCGTGAGAGCCAGAAGTGCCAGAGGGCGGGCGTGAGCTCGGAAGCCACGAAGCCGGACCGGGGGGTGTCCTATTCAGGACGAACACCCGGCTGGAGTGAGCCTAGGTAGGTGCAGACTACAGAGTTTGCACGAGCACTGGATGGGAAAACCCTCAAAGTGCCCCTAACAAACTAATTTACCCGCCCATACCAGTCCATCGGCACTATCTCTTGGGACGCAGAAGGGCGCCGGTGGTCAGACGCGCAAACCGAACGTAGATGGATCACCAGTGGAATGATGATGACCTGGCTGTTTAAAATCAGGACATAATTAAGATAATGGATATAAGACGCTTCATCGATAGCTCTATAATGGCGACCGGCGAGGACGGCCGAACGCTCCGAGGGAAGGTAGGAACCCTAACAGAAACACTGAGTGTTTTTATATGGATTCTCCATACTGTCCTAAACCTTTCAGGTTTGGGGATGTAGTTAGTTGTGCTATTACAATTTATATAGTAAACTTGGGTAGGATGTAGGAAATAGATGGATCATTTGGACACTGTTCACAAATAGTGCTAAACAATATGTGGTAAAGCTAATATCCACATAACTGCCAGAACATGGGGTTTGTCAGGAAAACATCAACCCGGTCCATAGAGATTATGAGTCCATAGTGCAGCTTGAGTGTAATCACAAGTTCTACTTTCTTGAAGTTCATGACAGTTCATGACCTCTGAAGAGGAGGAGCTCTTTATTTCCTGCCCTGCTGGTGACCTGCAATCTCATTTCAGAAGGTGTGAATCAGCATGACCTCTTCTAACCTTTATTGGTTCCTGCTGATGCCTGGGTGAGTTGTTTCAGATTTTATCTGGTTAGAACATGTGTGCAGTTTCCACGTTAATGCATTTAGGTTCCAGCGATTAAAATGAGTGTTTCTCTCATGTACACACGTACACGCTTCAGTTGCAAAACAAAGCAATGGTTGAATAACTAATTTTAAATTAGCTTTACTCTTCATAGTAATTATACTAAATGTGTCAACACCTTGTGGGCAGAAAACCAAATCTACACAAAAATGGGGGGATATTTCAAAATGAATATTAAGCAATTTCAAAATGAAACATGCTGTTTTATTTAGTTAAACAAGATTATCAGGAAAGAAAATGAAAAGTAAAAGAAAGTTGTTTGATTATAAAAATAAAAACTCAGTTATTGTCATTGAGTAGCAAATGATATATTCATTCATGGGGGAGAACAGAAGCCAACTGGACAAGAGTGTTTGACTGATCAGTAGTGTGTATATATATATATATATGCAATACATGTACTACAAGAAAGCCACTTTTACACCAAGAAGTTCTAAGGCCTAATCTTTGAGGAACTACCCGATGCAGAGGTCCCCATGGCTCTAAAAAGTTCCTGCGGTGAGAACAGGCGAGAAAGGCGTTACATTTCTAAGAACTATGATCAGGTTCCTCCCGAGATCATTTCAGGAGAAAAATGACCATAAAATAAGCTATTAGGGTAAGTTTTGTGCAAATGCCTGTTCCGGGTGGTATTGTCAAGAGTAAGTCTTATGTACTCACAGTTAGAAGACAGAGAACATGCAGCGAACTCATAAAACTACAAAAGTGGAACATTCATTTCTCTAAGGTACAATTACCGTGTACCTTTGTAGCTGTGTGTTTCTGCGTTACCTTTATTTATCCTGATTTTACTCTGTTTACTAACAAGACCCTGTGGACCACAACGATTATTTGGATGTGTTTATGCTTAAATTTAAGTTCAAAGTATCCATTCCCTCAACCGTTTTTGTAAAGTAGGAGGAAGACAATAACCACAGATCAGACTCCGCACCAGCAATTCATGTATATCTGCTATAAAGTAAAATATGTCAGACTCTTGTGCTTCAACTCAGTTTCCTTCAAACTAGAGAAAACCGCTCATCCATGTCTTTCATGGTGAGAACGTTTTCCCTCCTTTTCAAAAGCAGCCCTAAAGGAAGAGGCCAAAAGCATAAGGAGAGAATGTACCTAAAGGAGGACAGAGAAGAGGACTGAGGCTGCGAGGTCTCCTTGAGGATCTCAGTCAGCGCACTTCATCGCATATTCCTTTTTATCTCTGTGTCCTCGGCTTCCAACGGCTTTCTGCAACGTGCAGTACGTGATCAGGATGCACCTGTCGGCGGTGGGAATTTACCCTCAGTCCTTAGTTTGAATGTCAGTGGTGAGCATTGTTTTTGCATCCTTTTGCCATCAAGGTCAATGTATCCTCCCACGAATCCATAAGAGATCAGCCTCATTATTGAGTAACAACAGGCTGTGCGGCAATAACCTAATTATCCTTGGCATGTATTAGATAAAGGGCCTTATTGCCTGCTTTCCTACAAGAGGCCTGTTGAAAAGGAATTTGATTTCCCTGAATACTCCTCGACCAGATCCATCCCTGTGTTAATTGGGTATTTCAAGCACTGAGGGGATACCTTTTCCCGGAGAAGCAATTTAGGGCTCTGAGAAATTACATACACCGATCAGCCAAAACAATAAAAACAAGTCCTTGTTTCTATATTCACTGTTCATATGATCTGCTCTACTTACTATACACATACACTTTGCAGTCCTAGTTTACAGACTGTAGTCCATCTGTTTCTCAGAATATTGTTGCCTACATTCGATCTTCATCGTAATGTTCAGAATCCAAACAGAACCACGACAGAGCAGCTATTATTTGAGGAATGGATCGTTCTCAAGACTGCAGTGATAGTGTGTGTTGCACTGGCACGAGTGGATCGGCAGTGCCTTAGTGTCACTGCAGGACTAAGATTAGTCTACCAACTAAAAATGTCCAGCCAAGGCCATCCTGTGGACTGTACCCCATAATCACTGATGAAGAACTAGAAGGTGACTAACACTAACTGAGCAACGGTAGTTTCCCCTTCCAGGAAGCCAGCTGTGATTAAGCAGCTAGCTGGGGAGAGGGAAAAGGGTCATAAAAGAAGGAGAGTTATGATGCACAATAATGCAGGCCCAAAGCATCCAAGAAAGCTTTCACACCACAGGAACTGGGAACATACTGTAGTTCTTAGAATGCTGTGTATTGGGACTTTTTTAGCTCTTATTTCAAGGGAGGGTTTTTTCTCAGAATGTAAATATGCAGCAAATAGTCGTTATACTAACGACTCATACACTGGTAGCTGTACAAACAACAGATCTTCATGTTCAAAAGTCTGTTGCATATTTACTGAGCCTATATGTGATGGAGGAAGTACAATGTGATTTGGAGTTGTCTTAGTGTAATTTTCATGGCTTATGTATTCTAAGCATCATATATCTGTGTAAATTCAAACCAAAAAAAGGTCCTGGGGTGAATGTACTTCACCTAGACATCGAGAAAGGCATTTATAATTAACATAACCTAAAACAATTTTTTGGATACTGAAATAAAACTGTTCATACAAAATTAACTGAATGACATATATAAAAATAAAATATTTCCACCGAATTACTTTTTCTATAATTTTGACATTTCTATTAATGATAGCGTTGATGGCACAAACGTCTTTTGTCATTCCAGTGATGTTACACAATGTTCAGTAGTTCCACAATGTACAAGCTATTAATAAAATCCATCCACCAGCTGTTTAAAGCTGAAAAAAATGATGGCTCAAATAAAGTTTTTAATCTTAGCATTTTAATTGCATAGTGTAGAAGAACAATGTGTTCCTCCAAATCCTGCTTAACTCTCACCAAAAGGTGACTTACGCTACTCTGGAAGATGTTAAGGAGCAACATAAGCACTTGGAAGTACACTTAGATCCAGATCCAGCTCTTCCAAATAGGTTGACCCAAGGGCATTTTTCAAATCATTTATATGATGGCATTAAGGAGAATGCATTTGGACCAAGTGATTTTGGTGGAAAGCCAAAACGAAGCTAATGAATGAACAAAGGAGTGGAGCATCTAGAAGAACGTATCGATTGACTTAAATGTCCCACATTAGTAGTTAAGAAGAAAGCTGAGAGCCTGGATGTATGGCTTCAAAGCTGTCCTCCAGAGACAATGAGCAAGTGCAGGAGTGAGCAGACAGCAATGTGACAAGCATTTCATGCTATTCTCCAGAGCAGATGCTTTTACTAGCAGCACTCTGTAGCTGTGAGATGCTGCTGATGATGATAATGATGACACATCTCTGGGGAGGAGAGGTGGAAAAAGTACACATTACAAGACATGCCAGAACTATTTCTCAACATGAGGCTGCTAGAAAGACGCAACGCCTCATGGGATATGCCTTTTACAAACACGAACCGAGGCAGAACAGCTTTTCTGTTTGGTTATTAGGTTTTAAAATAAAGTGTAACACCTACCTAGATAGGTACTGCTTTTTCATACACTAGTAACAATCCAGTAAGGATTATACCATGACCAAGCATATGTACAATCACTTTCATTATATCAAACCCAAAGCCATCTGCCTTTATAGACAAGTGCTGCTTCCCACAAAAGCTCACGCAGCAGATCTGCCAAGTTCTAAGCATAGCATCATCTGCCTTTGGTAGCAACAAAATTCTTTCTGCTTTAAGGAATAACAGCAGCACACTAACAGCCAAGCTTTATGGCTTAGGGTTCCTTGGCCAAGTAGCTGCAACCTAGCTTAAAATCTTAATTATAAGCAGTGGCTAGAGAGGTATAAGGCACACAACCATTAGGCACTGGGGCAGTGGAAACACTGAGTGCATTTACATGCACATAATTATCCGATAACTGCAGAAAATCTGATGTTTTTCAGTATTTCAGAGATTTTAGAGATTATTGCATTGGAAAGCTCCAGGTTTACATAACTCGCATAGCAATCAGATTTCTACTTTGAAAAAAAAAATATGATGTAAACTTCAAAGTTGAACAATTAAGACTGACCAAGGATTAAGTTGATAAGAAAATGAATTAAATTCTTTCTTTATTTGAGCATATACTGCATTTCAGAGTATCCCCAAAATGTTCGGCAGACATTTTGCAGATGCTGCATTTAATTTCAGGGTTGCCAAATCCATGAGAGACACAAGCAACCCAATCTATGGAAGGAAGATGTAAATGGACCTGGCAACCACGTTGGAAATAAAAAAAACATGTCGAAATCCGACTGAAATCAGAGTAAGCATATACATGCACTGAGACATCAGATAATTGGGATAAATTCCAGCTCCCTTGATCAGATTTTTTAGTCTGATTAATCAGATAACTGCAGAAATCTCATTGTGATCGGACTATTGAGTGCATGTGGACATGTTCAGTTTCTGGGATCACAAATCAAGTGTCATCGTCTAGCAGTCTGACTGATGAATCTGAGTGACCAAGGCTGCTAAAGCAATTCTACCTACTTGAATGCATAATGTCATTTTTTTCTGTTTGCTGTAAAACAAAACAGGAGAAGAAATAATGTTTTGGTGATGGTTTGGGCCAGGTCCATGTCTGATAATCGTGAATGTTAATGTTTTAAAAGATCATTCCCTGACATTTTATAGAACTGTGGTTCCAGCTTCTCAAACACAAAGTACATAACAAAAGAAATAGTTCATTGAGTTTGATATTGCCCTGATCTTGATCATATCCAGCACCTTTGGGATAAACTGGAATGAGAACAAGGCCAGACCTTACCACAAACATCAGTGTTAAAAGGAAGTGAATTACCATGATCATGTTCCAAATCTTAATCTCAATTCTTAATCTTAATCTCAGCAAAGAAGGAACCAATCCCATATTAATGCCTATGACTAATGATTATATTTCCCCCATGCGATTAGAGTTGTGATTTAAATGGATTCCATTGGCATTCATTTACTTATATATGCCAGCGAAAAAAATCTAGGACTTCTAGGTCACTTTTGTCTGAGTGAACATACGGTTATTTTATACACAGTAAATGGAATTATATTGCTTTAAGAAATGTAGCTGTCATTTCTCTGTTCTTAGGTTACCTTCTGAATTGTTCTCTGCATGGTGTGCAATGAAGCAGAAACTAGTATTCCTTCAGGGCATGTAGTGTCTTCCACATTCACTTCAGCTATCGACATCTGGTTTACCAACGGCACAGCTGGAAGCTACAAACTGTACAACACTTCCATTTGACTGATTCACCAACAATGTATTAAACATGGAAAGCATGTTGTTAAATTCTGTTGTTACGGTGGCAGAAATACTTCAGAACTACAGTTTGTCAAATTCGAACGTTGTTTACTTGTGGAGGTGTTTATAAGCACAATTTAACAATCCATTAACACATCCTTAAAATAGAAATAAAAGCTCACAAAATTTAAAAATCCCATCAGTTTGGAAAGGAAAAAGGACTGTTTCATTTTGCTCTGCAACAACCATATCCAGACACAGTATGACCAGTGAGTCAGTGTTATGTGGGGTTATAGGGTGCGCTTTGCTGGTATAAGGCACAGCAGTGCTGCTGGAGTTTTTCCAGTACTGTGCACTCTATTACACGTCACCTATGTTGCTCCGACGGGTATATGTCAAGTCAGAGACAGCAGCTCATCTGTTGTTGTAGGGTTCATCAGGGCTCCTCTAATCCTTCATCAGTGCTCACAGGATGCTGTTGACAAATTCTTAGGTGTTTAAACACTCCAGCAGCACTGCTGTCCCACTGTCTGGCCCACTCATGGCAGCACAACACACACTAACACATCTCCAACGCATCAGTGCAGTGCTGAGAATGATCCAGCACCCAAGTAGAACCTGATCTCTGCTGGTCCTGCGAGGGTCCTGACCATTAGCAAACAGAATAAAGGGTCCGGCGGAGTACAGATGGACCACAGTCTGTACTTGTAAAACTCTAACGTGCATTTACATGGTAAAGGGAAATAATGAAATGGACAATGAGTGTAGAACCAAACAGGTATATTTAATAATGTGATCGGTGAGTGTATAATCCCCTAGGGAATACAGAAGCAACAGGTTTACCTGATTACACTCTCATGGCATCATGACATGGTCTCTGGAATAGGAACTGCTGATTAAAGCAATCGTATTGCTGCCAAATTGTGCTCTCATCAAAAATGCTGCTCACGCCTAATGCAAATTGCTATTGCAAAACATGTTTTTTATGATAGCAAGCGTAGTGGATTTAATACCATTTAACCACACGAGTAGAGCTGTCCAGCCAAATACCTTGGACCATCCAAGTATTGTCCCATGAAGTATTGTAAAGTGTCTATCTAGCATTTATGTATTTGCTGTTTTTCCATTATGTAAAGAACATATTGTACTTTCAAATCATTTTTTATGGGTCTTGTAATAATTTAATAGATTCTGGGCTTGGTTTCATTATGTAATGGCCCACTGCTGGATACAGTTGCTTGTGCAGCAGTGCTTCTATCACAGTAGATCAATCGAAATGCAAGTAACATGTTCTCTCAGAAAGAGCCTGCATTTGTCTGCGTACTGTGAATGAGCAGAGGTTTGGAGAGGCTACAGGAATTAAGGCCAGCTGTGCTCTATCATGATGGTTCAGTTTATAATATAGGGTTTGAGCTCTTGCTCCGCTAAACCCTCTCCTCTTAAAGACACCTGCAGTACTTTATTGATTTACTGTGTGGACAGAAGATGATGGAACGCGAGTAAGTGAAGAGAGCAAGAGCCCTCGAGCACTCCAAGGTATGGCCACAGTTAGCTTCCATTTGTGCTCCTAAATACTCCTACATCAATCAAAACATCACAGACCTCTAGATCACAGGACTGAAAAGCCTCATAGCAGGTGTGTCATGACAGCCCATGACAGCCTCATGTTATCAATACAGCACATTGGCATAACAGTTACAGTAATGTTATGACCCATACTGCAAGTCACATCAGACAACAGTTACACCACAGGCTTTAAGAGAGATGAAACATTTCTCGTTACAGCTTATGTTACCAAGTTTACAGCATACTGAGCAGTTGCTTTGGAGCATATGGCATCACTAATTGTGGCAGATGGATCAGAAGACTGACCTGTGTGAACACTTTTGGGATTTCAGGGATCAAATGTTGTCTGTGACCAGGACATACCGCTTAATTCTTAGAATAAGAGAACTGGCAAGTTGATGACACGATTATATCCTTCTTTTGAGACAAGATTCAAGCAGTGTTACTACACTCCATCAAGTGCACAAGTTCTTTACTTGAGTAAATGTACTACTGATCTGGTAAAAAAGAAAGTTAAAAAGGATATATATATATATATATATACACACACACAAGTCAATGCCAATTTAGAGATACTTTGGGACTGAACCCGGGACCTTCTTGCTGTGAGGCAGCAAGGTTGCCCACAGAGCCACACACAGATTATATATAATTCCTTAAGTATCATAAAAATATATGACTTCATGCTACTTAAGAGTATAAAAGTAAAAGTCTTTCTTCGGATAGACTTGATAACTCATTTTTGGAAAAAGGATATCTTTCATCGAGCGCTGATGTGAGGGTAGGTAACATCAAATGGCTACTTGAAGAGAAATTTGTGATAATTCAGCAATGTCAGCCAAGACAATCCTCAAATTAATAGACTATTTTCTGGCAAAGGAGCAGAGGATGGAGTTTCTCTTCAAATAACGGACTGGTGAGTTTGGTGTTTGTTTTTATGTTTTGGCTGCCCTGGCATAGTATGTACTGTACATAAGAAATTAATCATTAGAATTTTGCTGAAAGCAAAATTGAGCTGGTTGAGCTAGTAGAATTTTTGGATTATTTTTGTTGATCTATATGTTTAATCCATAAATTAATATAAAATCAAGCTTAAGTGTCTGTGGGTAATTTACTGTTTATATGAAGGGGTGTTTTGAGACAGGGTTTAGGTCAAATACATGTTTATTAGCAAACATAACTAGTGCTATTGCAAAAAGTACCTTTCTGTAATCATGTAGTTTCTCACGCATCTTGCCTCTCATTTGCAGCTAAGCTTACTGTTATTAAAACCCGACCCTGATGGTAGTGTAGGCTCATGAGCTCCAGATCAAGCTCCAATTTAATGAACTTCCAGAAAAGTACACACAGGCCTCGAATGCTAATCGTGTCTTAATTGCAATCTTAGTCTAGCCTGGGAAATTGCAGGGCTCTGTGAATGGCAGATGCTTGATGTTGATCAATACAAGGCATGCTCCTATCAATTACAAAATCAATACTGTTTTACTCGGTTTTCCAATCTTCATGTTTGCTTCAAACAAGGTTCCTAACAGAGTATGTCTGGATCAACAGCTCAGATGGTAGTGTTGGGACACACGTTACAGTAATGTCATTACTTTTTTCTATAAAAAGGCAATCATGTTACAGTTACTAACATAATCAAAACAACATGACTTGCATTGCTCAGGTTCTTCCGTTAAAATTAGCATTTTAACATCCAAAGCATATACGCTGTTTTCTGCAGTTTCCTTATGTTCGTGAACTAGTGTCTTGCCAGAGGAGACCGTTATGTGACAAGGAAATCTGTCTCTTTTTATGAGTCGACTCAAATGGTTCGGCTCCCAAATGGTTTTTATTTAATTCATCCATCCATCCGTCCGTCCATCCATTATCTTCTGCTTAATCCACACGGGGGCCTGCCCACCTGGCAACTCTGGGTGCAAGGGCAAGAACAACCCTAGAAAGGGTGCCAATCTATCGTAGGACACTCACGCACACTCAAATGGCCACTTTAGAGACACCAATTAACCTAACACGCATGTCTTTGGACTGTGGGAGGAAACTGGAGTACCCGGAGTAAATCCACAGAGACGCCATGCAGACTCCACACAGAAAGGATCCAGGCCACAATAGTTATACAGTTTGTGTTTTAAACATTGTACTTATACTGAAGCTTTTAGTGTTTTGCTACAAATGTGTGTGTGGTATAAATAGAATCCCAGGTAGCTATATGAAAATGATAAATATTGTGCATGAATACTTTCCCATGCCTCTACATGGGTGTGAGAAAAATCCTCCATCCTCCTATCTCCACAGACACTAGAAATGCCCCTGGTATATATACTGTAGTACAGACTATACTGTCTGTACTATCTGTGTTAATTATACTGTGGTGCTACACCCTCATATCCAGAATCATTACCCAGTAACAATCACCACATTATCTATTATCCCAGACAAAAACTATTTTCGATGGTCTCGAAATGTTCAGTTATTTACACAAAATTAAGTTCTTTACACTACTAGGTTTTCTACAAAAATCCACAACCCTCCTTTCCGAATTGCTGGGTCTTGAACCCTAACACAAGGTTTAACACCCCAAACCGAGTATAACATCAGTACAGGCTACTGACATTAGATTAAACTGTTAAAATAGTATTGAATGTTTAATACTGCAGTAAAGTAAGTAAGTTTAGGAAGTACTGATTACAGTAATCCCATTACACTTGTAGTTAAGTAATGAGTAATCAGTAATTGACTACTCTTTCTGAGCAGCTCCAACACTGTCTGAATAGTTAATTTTTATCCGTTAATGCAGTGGATACCAAACATTTTGTAGACAAGAATGTTTTCAATATAAACAGTTTGAAAATGCACCCTAATTTTTTTTTGAAGATGCATTTTCCATAGAATAAAGAAATTATTTCATAACCATCTGCTGCATCTCCCTTATCAGAATGGGAACTGTTATGGTGCGGTGGTTATGGTAATGGTACTGTGCCATTCAATTTTCTTTCCTCCTGCTTTTTATCCTGATTTCAGACTTTCTACAGCTGTCGCTATATCATCCTTATGTCTAAGATAAATACTCTGACCAATAAAGATGAGGAAATGTTGAATTCAATGTAACAGTGCCTATGAGTAGGACCCCAGTCCATAGGGGGGCCACCAGTGGTCGCTCTTGCAACATCAGTGCATGATCCCCAACCAGCCTCCCTGCTTCTTTAAAGTCTTATGTAAGCTAAGCTCTAAGAAGTTTATCCACAGAGGGCACCTTAATTTGCTTAAGTACAGTATCAGTAAATATGGAGGTTAAGTTATTTATATTCAGAGCTGCACTATGCAGCTGCGTAAAGTGCATTTTTTGGGCAGCTACATTATGGAATTTCTCCACAAGTCATTTTTTAAGAACTCTTAGGGAGAAAGTTCCTTTTAATAAGCCTTGCCTGCCACATTTGAGCAACATATTGTTTGGAGCAATACGGTTTTCTGTAAAATCAACAATTTAGTTTTTATCAACACAGACAAGCAGAACTGAAGCTTACTGTGGGAAAGCTATACAGTGACAGTACATCCCTGTTAATATCTGCTACTTTACATTTTTTACTTTTTGATTGTTTACTTATTTATTTAATGTTGCTATCAGCATCCATGACCTTTTCAGCAACAGACAGAAGGTTCCAATGATATATACTCAGATTGGGCCAATTTAGAGTAATCATCTAAACTAAAGCACAGTACAAAATACTGTGGGGGGGGGGGGGGGGTTCAATGGGGGACCAGGGCAAAATGTATTTTATAGGCTTTTAACGATGGAGCATTGGGGTGACATGGTGGCTCAGTGGGTAGCATAGTATTTGATTTCAGGTGGAGTGATCTGGGTCCTTCCTGTCTCTTTGTGGTTTACTCTGGGTGCTCCAGTTTTCTCTAAAGACATGCTTCAGGTTAACTGACTTCACTAGATTGGCCCCAATGTGAGTACATACTTTATATATGACTATCTTCAAACAGAGTGTTGACGTCTCCTTGTGTGTCACTGCATGGTCATTGATGCTAAAAATTGACGTTTAATAAACAAACAAACATACAATGGAGCATGTTGTAACTTTTGAAAATTTGAAAATCAAAATCATATCTTTCGTGTATACTTTACTCAATAAATAAGACTTGATTCATGTGATCACCTAATTAACTCATTCTCCTACTGTTTGCAAAGATGTATGCTTCATATATATATAATTCATAAGCTTATTACATTCTATAGTTTTACTTTATCTCAATGAAATATTGTGGATACATGTGCTCTGAATTCGTTATGAAACACTCACTACACATAACTCTATTCTTAATGCAGTTTAATCAGTTATAATCACTATATCTTTTGAGGGAAAACTTATCCCACAAACCTGTAGGGAATGTGTTAGTTAAAAAAAACTTTACTTTTTAGATCTGAATTCTGAATTGTCATTATACAGTAAACTCAAATATGGTGAACGTCTATTGGCCGACCTAAATGCCGATCATTTCTTTGTGCTAGCTAAATGGAGATTGGTTTGATTCACTATGCCTTGAAAAAGTTTTTTTTTTTTAAGAACAAGCAAAACATTAGCTAGATTACTTACGTCTACCACTGCATTGTATTAAATTTAGAATTTATAGCCACCTCAAAAAGCGTTTGAACATCACAACATCTACTAAATACCTTTTAATGCACCGGGTCATTTCTGGCACAGGAATCTGCAGCCTGTGTGAGCCAGTAAATGCCATCTGTGACTGATGGAGAGATATGAGCTGCGAGTGCATTAGCAAGCCTTACACTGAGGGGGTGGAGGACAGACATGTTATGTTAGGCCTGCACTTAGGAATCCGGTAACCATATCACGACATGAGTCAGAGCAACACCGGGGTTAACTCAGTTACATAAACCGAGGAGCCATACAGGCTGCCTGAGCCAATGACATTTTTGCAAAGGAGAACTGAAAAGAGGAGCTGCTGAAGGGTTACAGTCAGTACTGGCTGTACCTTTTGGTTTGGTGGATTTATGCAAATCTCAAATCAGGATCGACTGATAGGAAATCACTTTTTACAATTAATTAAGACAGATATAACACGGAAAGCTGGAGTTAGTTCGAACTTTGCATTAGTGCACGACTCCCTGCTTCTGTGTATAAGACCCCTATTGGTCGTCGTAGCCATGGGCAAACACCATGTACGGATGTCAACAAGTTTTAGCCATTAACGTCTGCCAAATACCAGTGATAAAGAAACAGTTGGCTGCTGTGAGTTGCTCGGAGGTTCTTGCTGGCCTATACCCGCCTCTCCTGGCAGAACTGAAGAACACCGACATACTGGACATGGGGGATTACCAAACTGAGAAGAATGTGGCATGTGTTTGGGTTTCCGTCTGGGCATCTGGTTTCCACCCACGTTCCAAAATAATAGGAATTAGTGTCTCTGTGTGATTAAGTGTGTGTGTTTGCACATGTCCCCCACGATAGACTGGTGTCCTGTCAAGGTTTGGTTCCTGCTCACCATCCTGTGTGGCCAGTTTGGCCCTGAACTGGATTAGGCTGGTATGGAAAGTGAGACAGTGAGTGATATCGGAGAGAAAAAATGGATTGGGGTGGGGGTGTGTTTGGGGCAAGGGAGTCGCAATACAGCGATCAAACACCGACGTAACATTAAATTGAAAAATTTCTATTGATTCGAACCCTTATGGAAATCTATAAAGTTTCCACCGCAGTGGTTTGTGTATTACCTGAAGTGGATTGTATACGAGTGCCAGACTGAGACAGAATAATAATAATTCACATAGACACGCTGTTCTTTTTGAGGGCATGTGGTTCTGATATTCGTATCGGCTTGATAAAGATGTCTTGCTGCATACTTTGAACACACCTGTCCTTGAACCCTGCCATTGACTTCACTTATCGAATTCTAAGACAGACTGATCTGTTAGGGTGGTTTATAGGAGTGCGCTCACCTCTTGAATGATGCAATGCTCTGACATGACTGAGAGTCCCTGCTTCCAGTTTGCTGCCAGATATGAAAGCTGGATACTGTAATCATGAAACCAAAAGCCCTGCAGAAGGCAAGGCGAGGAAAAAAATGCACCCTGCGTCTTACAAGGCGCCGCTCACCTTGAGCGCAAAGTTATTTGCAGGAATAATAAAGAAGGGCATCGCAGATAAGGGCAAGGACAAGTTTGAAAATCGCGGCGTGCGCGCGTACGCGTCGCACTCTCGCTGGTCCTTTAGAGAAATCTCTGTCGCTTTAATTTGCAAAGATGGCTGTCAAAATGAATGAGGCTGCTTCTGCTTTGCTCCTGCTTGCCTTTGAGATTTGCAGTAATTACACGTTGAATGGAGGAGGGTGGGGGGCCTCAAACCAAATGCTGACGACATCACTTTTGGCAGTAATAAATGTATTCTTCCACCATGCCCACAAACATTCAGTCGCATCCCTCTATAGCCACTTTCATATGTGCTATTTACGTGCGAATGGACGAGGGTGCATTTACATTTATATTTCGTTATTTGGCAGCGGCTCTGTGGAGCTAGAGCGACTTCGAAAATGTGCAAACAGTTGAAGGTGCCATGATGCAAATACGGGACGGTCTATAGCTATTAAATGCCGGTTTCCCTAGAAACTAAAGCTATCCAGGTTAAGACCAAGCCCTCAGGTTTGACACAAGTGTATGTACAGTAAAGGGCTTAAAGATACAGGGCTACACACACGGTATACACAAGAAGGATAGAAAAGGCATTACCCTAGGTACTGTGTGAAGAGGTGAGCGTTCAGATTTCTAAAGAAAGTGTGGGAAGCTCATTCCACCAATTAGGGTGCAGTAACTTCGAGACCTGGCCTTAAGGGCATGGCTGGATCTCAGAGAAGGATGTTCCAGACGCTTGCAGCTGAAGACCTGAGTTGGCGTGCAGTTCTGAATGAAAGAAGGGGAAGAAAATGGATTAGAACCTTTTGAAGATACACTGTGAAACACTGATATACCTTTATATGTAGTTATTGGTACTGTATATTATATTGCACTAAAAACACTGTAGGGGTGAAACTTTAGTCTTTAGACATAATATTACGTTACATTATGAGCTGCATACAGTAAATTACTAGAAAGTGAAATGGACTCTGGGATGTTTATCTGCACAAACCTTATTGATACAACCCAAAATCATAAAATGTTGGGATGGCATGGTCTTAGATTTACCTTGACGTTTATTTCATTGTGGACAGCGTGAACTGATTTGCTGATATGCATGAGTGAAATGTACCTAAAATGACAATTGGAGAGGATTTACATATTTCTCTCTTTATAGTGCATAATATCATTAAACGATTTAGGGAATTTAGGGGAATTTCACTGCATAATGGGCAAGGATGCAAAGCTGGACGCCAGTGATTTCTGATCCCTCAGATGGCACTGCATCAAGACCCATCATTCATCAATAGCTGAAAGGACCACCTTACTATGCAAAAAGGAAGCCTTATGTTATACTGTTATTAGCAACAAATCTACAAGCCTGTGTTAGTGCCCTTGGCAAACTGAGATCTAAGAGCAACATGAGCTTCAAGACGACATCATCTCCAGTAACATGGATGCATTTTCAGAAAAGCAATGCAAAACCACATGCTGCATACCTTACAAAGGCAAAGACATCTGTGAACTTGGAGATAATGGTGGCCTAGTGGTTAAGGTACTGGACAATAGACCAGTAAACCCTGGGTTCAAATCCCACCCATGGCAAGTTGTCACTATTGGATGCTTGAGCAAAGTTTTTAATCCACACCTGCTTGGATTGTAAGGCATTGTTGATTTTCCTACACAATACATAAAACCAATAAAAAAAATATGTGATAGATAGAAACAGATACAGATGGGTAACTGTAATATCTATTTATTTACAATTGCTATGGTTGTATCTGTCTTTGCACATGCTCTATGAACGCAAAACTACAACAACGCTAAACTTTGAGCACGACTTTGTCATGTCGCATTGAACGATTTCTTTTATCGTGTTTTTGTCTGAAAACAATGATTCCACTTGATCATGCTGCCGTAATCACGGTCTTCCATGGAGAAAAGATGAAGGCAAACAGGAGAAATGGGTTTTGTACTTATTTATGAGCCGATCACCAGAAAGCAGTCTGAGGTCTCAGAATAAGCCAAGAGAAGACACTGGAGATAAACAGACTCGAGCCATTCCGTTGTACACTGCACCACTTTCATCATGACTGTCACTACACCTATGCCTGGCCTTTTGATAAATGTGTAAATAGCGCTGTTAAAATATCACTCGAAGGCTCCAAGTGTAAATGTTTGATAAAACATTAGGTTTTCAGGGAGAAAGGAGTGTTTGAGAAACCAGACACAAGCAGAAAAGTCCCGATAACACTTTTATGTTTTGTCTGCGTATTGATCATGGGGATGTGGGAGCAGGAGGTGGAACATAACCTATATGACCTCTGGTTGTGTTCTTCAGACTTGTATTGTATTAGAGCCGAAAAATGATGACGGTTCCAAAAAAAAAAGGTGCATTTGAGTCCAGTAGCTGACCCATGTAAAATCTGTGTGTATAGAGGGGGAAAGAAGATATAAACCTTTTGCTAGAGAGAAAGAGAGGGGTCTGATAATAAAGGGCAGTGCAAGGTTGCTGACCTGCAGATCATTCGGAGGCTTGTGTTTCAGTGGCAGGCCAAGGTCAGCCTACTTGGTTTACCTCTGTGGTTTCATCATCTGTGTTTTATTTAGTATCACAAACAAATTGAGCGCTAACCTTAAATAGACGTCAGAGCCTACCTGATCCAAATGTCAACGTTTTCATTTGCGTGGAGCTGACTGAAAAAGCAGCTGCATTATATTATATTATATGAGCTGTAAAATGAAATGGTCAGAGAGGGGAATAATTGCCCATTGGGAATGAAATTAATTGCACTGAATAAGGCGGAATTTATGGCGTGTTACTATGGCGGTTTAAATACCTGCTTTTTCACTGCTAAATAAGTATTAGTACAAAACTACACAACCAGGCTTTATCGGCAACAACAGCTTTCTTCAGAATACCACAAAATGACACAGTTCTGTCGGTACTGCGACGTCCCTGGGTTCAGTCCCCTAATCCAATCTATTAGTTATATAATTGGAATCATTCAATATTCAAGACATCCGCTTCCATTATTTTCTGCTCATAGAGCAGGCTTATGAAGCTTGTCCCTCATTGCTCAATCCCATTTCTGCACTAATGTGAGGCTTCTGCAAGTGCAGCACTCAACACAAAAACCTCCTCTTTACACCCACCCACACACCACCTCTTCAACACATGCGCGCACACACACGCACACACACACACACACACACACACACACACACGAAACAGCTCTACTGCGCTGTCCTCAAATATAAAAGTGCCTTGATCCAATGAGTATGCACAGCCACATGGGTTAAATACATACAAATCGTTACTGTTCAAAAGCTATCTCCACTTTTATCGATTTTCACTTCATAGCACATGTGAAATAGGATCATACGTCCGATTGATATATGAATGGAGAATAAGAGGCGAAAATATTACCCAGGCTGCTTAAGCATTATCTCTGGTTGCGTCAGAAGTGCCCATGAAAATGGCATCTCTCCGCCCCTGCGCTGTCTGATAAAGTACTGTAATTAAACTTGCCTGCTGCATACCGTTCTTGTAAAGAAAAGAATTCAATTTTAAATCTTTTTTTTTTTGAAAATCATTATTTTAGCTTAGAAAGTATGTAATTATTTGCAACGACCAAGGAAAGGAGCTCATTTTACACTGAAAATTCCTACCGAATTTACCAAAATGACAAGTGCACATGAGCAGCAGATAATCACAGCCTGTTTAAAGTGTAATATAGAGAGTAACAACCACACACCTGATCAGACGTATTCCATTGGTAGTCCACTGTGGCCGTAGAAGTCACAATAAACGTATGATGATTTTTCATAAAGAATAATAATACTGGGTCTGATTATAATAAAACATGGTCGTACCTTTCAGACTTTTAAAAAAAATAAACAGCAGTTTAGTCGAAGCTTGTTAGATTCCATGATAAGAAAACCCAAGTATGTCCGCATTCGGAGTTGTTAGAAGCACACATTCCTTACTTAAGTAAAAGTACTACTAATCTGTTAAAATACTCAAGTAGGAGTATGGCTTATATGCACAGCTCACAAACATTAGGGGACATTTCATTCAGTTTGTGTGAGCAGTGTATTTTACTCAAGTAGAAGCATAAATGCACATGCTGCTAAATGTTCTTTAAGGTGGTATGTATCGATTTGGTCCAATTTGAAAAAAAAAAAAAAAAACATTGTAAAGTGGATCAAATTATTTTTGCAAGTACAATGCATTATACTAAACATTAGAATGTGTTATAAAAACTATAAGATATAATGTTTTGATCTTTCTGTAATAAATATCATTGTCTGTTGGTGTTGCAAAAATGCATCGAATTGTAGGCTAGGAATGTACATAACTATGTAATGTCACTGACTTATTTCAAGGTACTTTTTCAAATTCTTGTTCTTTGGGAGACCCAAAATGCATTGTATTTGCCAAGATGCATCTGGGAAATTATCCTGTCACTTTCTTGCAATCTTCCTTTTTCCCACACGATCACAGCGACGCCATGGAAGCATGGAAACTAACTACAAGTTCGTTACCCCCCCCCCCCCCCACACACACACACACCGACCAACCCCACTCCCCAAACACTGTCAACTGTTAAACCTACAATAAGATTTGGTTTGCGGTTCATGAGGTGCCAGACTAGAATTTCCAAGATAAGAAAATAAAAAGAAATGGAAAGTACATCGATTCATAAAAGCTGCAGAAAGTCTGTTTGTTATGAACAGGCAGTGAATTTTTTTGTCTTAAATGTATTAAGCAAGAGTCAAAAGATTTACAATACAAAAATAAGCAAATAAAGTACATATGGATACAAAAAATTCATAAGTAAACGTACTTTGCTACTTGCTACCTCTGTCCACATTTGCTGTAAGAAAAATACATCTAAATATGAAACTGCAAGTGAGATTTGATCTAATCAATATAAACACTTTTAAAGTAATTTCCAGCATCCAACTAATTTCCATGTTGAAGCTTCTTCGACTGTTGAACGGTCAACTTGGCGTCCTCATGAGATTTTGTTTATTGTTTATTATTTGTTTGTTTATACAAATGTCCTCTATTTTTTTGTATTCTAATAAATAGACTGATAAATAATGA
>JAUZST010054613.1:5129-24191 GCA_034779995.1 Parotocinclus haroldoi | reverse complement strand
AGCCTTTAGATGTTGCCTATGATGTAATATATATTTTCTATTATTCTATCTTTCTATATTTTCTATTCTATATTTCTATTTTCTATATTAAATCTATTATTGCTAGTTTTCCTATATAATGTTGTTGTTGGCTGACTCAAACATGATAAATGGCCACCTACAAAGGCTTAGCAAAAGAATGTGTTAGGCAGCAGCATCACTGGTTGAGACTGAAAATCAAAGACTGTTCCCAAAGACTTTAAGAAGTTTAGGTTTATTGTGGCTTAAGTTCCTCTCAGAACGTGTGTCAGGACAGCACAGGTTACAGTTTAGTGTATATAACAGTGTTCCTTATAATTTTTACTGATTCTCTTTGCTTTTTTAAGAAAGTCGACATCAGTGTGATAACACAGCAACTAGCCTCAGACTATGAAGGAAAGTCTTACCTGTAGTTTAAGCCTTTAAAGCCTTTAATTTCATGTTAACCTTCCTTCATGGTAAATGATAGTCTAAGATAAGCTAGCATTTGCAAGTATAATAGCATCCACTTATACGGTGGCAGCCTCCCCAGCCAGTGTGAAGGTCAGCACCATGTCCTGGGAAACTCCCAGCATACACTATAGGTCTGGAACACCAGATTTATCTTCACAGTTGTATTAGTGTTATGCATTTCTTCTATGTCCATAAGTATGTGCGCTTCTTATTGTCACACATTTTAATCAAATTTTATTAGATTTATTTATTATTACTTCTAAATGTTTTTTTAGCACTGCTCACAGCTCTGTCCAGCTTCTGCTTACATCACCATGCATGTTTCTAGTGATCCTTCCTCATTACACAATTTAAACCCCTGAGATCCTTTTTATAGGGCAGTAAATGAAGTAGCTTTATGATCAGAACTGATAAGAGTCATTTATTCATCTGCTTGAGTCAAAACTGCATGCCCAGTTTTGAAGCAATCTGACATTTCCATCTGAGTGCTTTTTTTGTCAATGAATGTGATTATAAAATAAACTTAATTCTATAATTGATAGTTAGTTATACATTTGTTTAGGTCTTAAATCTACCTGTGATGTGGGGAATGTCTTGTAAATGTGACTACTGATTTTAAGTCTCTAAAGTAAATTACAAATATGACACTAAATGGTTTCTGTACTCTGCTATAAGTAAGTGCTTCTGTATATATACAGTGGTGTGTGTTGTCCATCACTGTCAATGTCATTCAAAGGTTTTTTTAAAGTCAAAAGTATTTTTCTATCGTCAATTTAATACTAATTTAGTATATAGGCCTACAGCCCCAACTGAACAAGCTTAGGGCAATGGTGTTGCGGTAGAAACCTTGGGAGAACCAAGACCCTAAAAGGGACTCTTGGGCAGCCTAGATCTCACACCACGTGCTTGTGCCAAAAATGGTTAACTGATTTTCCATGTCACTACATCTGTTTGTCACCATTTAGTGAGCAAGTGCAAGAGTTCAGCAGCATCCAGCTTTCCCCTTAGAGGGAGTGCTGCAAACTTAAAACCATTGAGGCCTTTAACGAGAGCCACTGATGTGGTCTTGCTTCTGCTACACTTCATAGGCAAAGACTTAACATGCAGCGACTGAGCAGTGAGTTTCATGAGAGGAGCTGTAAGTCTTCAGTTAATTGTCATGCAAGTGTTACAGACTCATGCGAGCATGGCTAGGAATAGCATATACTCCATTACAGTGTTTAATGAGGAGTTTCATAAAGCTTTGTGTGAAGTGTCTGTTGTCTGACAGCACAGATCTGCGTGCATACAAATAGGATCTGCAGGCTTTCATTCCCTAGCAGAGTTACAATTCCCCAGTGGTCGCTGTGGTCCTTATGTTGCACTAGTCAAATGTGGTTGAGTTTATGTTCAGGCTTAGCTCTATGATCTGTTTAGCTTCAGAGAGCGGTGCATCAGCATACTAAGCAGTCGGACTGAGCAGCTTCTGCATGCATTCAGCCTTATTGAGGTTGTGTGTGTCGCTGAGGGAGTGTCTTTGTGCATTTATATTGTCTTATTTTAAGATATAGGGAAGAAGAACTAAAGCTCGAGAAGAATAAATGTCATGATCTTAAGATCTGATTTGTTATATTTTATGATCAAATATGTATGCTTTATTTATTGTCTATGCAGGCATTTGAAGCTATTACATAGATTGTCATTTAGATCAGTTTTAAAGTGCAAACATCACGTTTCTATCGATGGCCCACTGTGCCAGACCAGTAATTACAAGTCTTATGTACATTTTTACTGTATTAAGTACATTAGACAGTGCTGTCTGCAGCAAGTCTGTTCTGGTGTAATGCAAAAATGTCTGTCATTCAGCCTTGATAACAAAAGATGCAAATGCAGTCGTATTCATACCAATTGATATGTTTTTAGTTTATATGTTTATTGTGAAGGTTTCATATATTTTTACAGTCTTTCCTATGTCTAGTGATCTGGATTTCCTCAGAATCTGGATTTAGACAGAAATTTAGTGACAGACATTTAAAAGAAAAAAAAAACAAGAAATGCCAGAGTCATATTTAACTCTTTAATATTGCAACCACTATTTACACAGCCAATCAGGTGCAGTGGTCTTAGATGCTAGCCCACCAGCACAGTGACCTAGGTTGTGGTCCTGACAGTGCCTTCTGATCGGGTCTGGTGTTGCATGCAGGTAAAATGGCCTGTGACTGAGGGAGAAAGTGTGCTGACAGAGTAACATTGAAGAACTGGCATATAGTTTTGGACATGCTAGTGAAAAGCAGGGTAAATGCAAAGAAAATTACACAATGTTGGTATTGCACTCAAAACTTTAGTTCTGAATTCAAAGCCGTGGCACATGTGGTTATCACTCCGGAGATCCCCGGTTCAATCCCAACCTCAGACTCCTGTGTAGAGTTTGCATGTCCTCCCCATGTTCTTGTGGTTTTTCTCTTGGTTCTCCAGATTTTCCCCCCAGAGAATTTCTAATATTGCCTTAGTCATTAAAATCAGCAAGCATAGTCTGATGTTTGTGTTTTGTGTTTAGCAGAATGCAGGGTGTCAGCATAGGAGAAAAAAAGGAATATGCCTGACATTTTCAGTCTCCTAAGCAACCTCCCAGCAGACCAGGCCATGCAGCCATTCCCACATGCTATAAATACAAATGCAGCTGCATCGTCTCATGTATATTCTGATGATTGTAGGACATATACAGTATATAATGTGGTCTTACAGAAAACCACTTAATATATTTAAAGCTGCAGACAGCTTGAATGTACTAGTTATATGTTGCAGTTCAATGTACAGCGGTACCTCAATTCTCATTTTCATAAATCATTGCAGAAATCACGCCGAGCAACGAAAATGACGTGCCAAGCTATTTTTTTCCCATAAGTAATAATGTTGAAATAATCCATATGAGATCCCCAGAACACCCACACTGTATAAGGCATTATATACATATGTGTGTTTGTGTGTGTGTGTGTGTGTGTGTGTGTGTGTGTGTGTATATATATATTAATGGAGTGTTATCAGTTGTAATATGCTATTAGTGGAGTGTACCAATTATTGTGCAGGTACATTCCAACAAATCCATCATAATGTATCATGAACTGAGGAGTTTAACCAGATTTGTCTATACTGTATTACTGAGGAGCCTGCTTACTTGTTTAAAACACCTTAACCTACAGTTGACAAGTCATTAATACTAAATACTAATTATTTTTGTTGGCTGTTATTCCCAGCACTACTTGACTCAAGTTAAAGCAACTGCGCTGAGAATTGATCATTTGACAAGAACCAAGACAATTTTTTTCTGCTCAAATTGCATATATAACTGAATTCAAGTTGAACTGAGTTCCAAGATGAAAATCAAGAACAGGGGTACCACTGTATTGGTATAATCCACACAACTCAATGCTTTCTGTTTAACAAAGCTGGATTTCACCAGTTAATAACCTGGGGAGTGGCAATACCTGTTTCAGTAACTAAAACAGGTGGATCCAGGCAACAACAGCTAGGGAATGTTTTATATTTTCTGATTTCTGAATTTGATATTGACCTGCTGAATATGACAAGAACATGTTATTCTTATTAGGGATGACCATGTCTTCTTAATACATAGAAGAAACATCTGTCGTAATTCACGTTTTTCATATTTCAGACCCTGAACAAGATGAGGCAGGTAATACATTTATAATTTCTGTTTCAGAATTTAGTAGGAACCTTTATCCAGAGCAGCTAACAACTAATGCATGTCAACATGTAACTATAAAGTATTAGAACACACACTCCTGGTGGGTTAAGGGCCTTGTCAAGGACCCAACTGGTCCTTTCTGATCCTCTGGTAAATAGCACAGTTTACAAAATTTTAAAGTTCATAGTTACAGTAATGGTGGCAATGTCTATGAAGAAAAAAAGTAGTGTGATGTTGACTGCAGATATTGAGGCTTTGGCAGAGGCTGTATCACAGACGGACACTCTCGTTAGAGAGAAATCATTAACAGCATGGACCAACATGTACTGTAAAGTGTCAGCAGCTCCTTTTCGCTATGAAGGTGTTGATAGCGTGATGTACATATACCATGCCATAAAGACATGCCCAATCCTGTGGGTGACTGTATGCACATATATTAGACTAGCATAAGTGAGAATTACATGAGTTTGCCAGCTACTATTAAGTGTATCTCAGCTAATTCTTATGTTTTGACCATACTTGGTAAAGTATATCTAGCACTCTTACTGTAAGAGCAACACTGTTGAGAGATTCCTTCTAAACTTTCAATAACCCAGAGTGCCACTATTTAGAAGGAACAGATCTGATAAGTCTTCAGATTCACTTCAGACCTCTCATCCCAGCATGCCCTTCACAGACACTCTTC
This sequence comes from Parotocinclus haroldoi, assembly GCA_034779995.1. Taxonomy (NCBI): domain Eukaryota; kingdom Metazoa; phylum Chordata; class Actinopteri; order Siluriformes; family Loricariidae; genus Parotocinclus; species Parotocinclus haroldoi. Next base: position 19,350 of record JAUZST010054613.1, on the reverse strand, counting down.
AGATTCTAATAGTGCATGCCAGTCTCCAGATACAAAAAACCCACTACAGACTCTTGTGTACTTGGCATTGCAGCGGTTGCTATGGTAATTGCCAGTGCCCTGCTTCCAAAACATGCAGCAGACTCTGTAAAAATAATAGTCTCCTGTCTGTTTTGTTGTACTTTGTTATCAATGTTACTGTTACCTAACAGATATAGCCTAGGCATTTCTGGTTTGTGCACAGGTGTTTTATTTATATATCAAAATTAAAGTCTGTAGAAAAGAAGAAGATGTGTAGGGTGGGTTGCAGGGTATACGTGTGTCCAAGTTCACAGGAAAAGTGCTAGGAAAAGAACTTAGAACTTATGAAATTCTAGGTGTTCTTTTATGGTGGCGGTGGGAGGACTGAGATTGATATGAGACAAGCTGTGGTATGTGTAGGCGGCAGATCCGAGTCTGTGTGGGTTGTATCTAGACCTGACAGTCACATTTACCATAATAGAGCAAAACTGAGCCTAGTGATCTGATTTAGCAAGTCAAATATTCAAAACATATCACTGCTACTGTCGGAATAGCCTTGGCTTAGTAGGAATGAAGACCAAGCTAATTATTACTATTATATCCCTAAATGTTTAGAACCGAGCAGAAATTTTATCAAACTAAAATCCCTTTATTCCCCAAGGGACAGTGAGCCATGAACAGTTACATAATCCTACAGAAAGAGAGGGAGACGGGGTAAAACAAATGCTGCATGTTGAGCAAAATGACACAGACAGCACTCTTTATTCATGTCATTTGAACACAGGAGCTCCAAACACATTCTGACAGAAAAAGCTTAACGGAACCCAAGGTTCAACTTACAACCTATTCAAGGATATATCTATAATGTTGGTGAAGCTTTAGTGTTTTGGTTGAGGACTCTGGTCATGTCATCGCTGTTCCTTAGCAGCTAAATAAGTGAGGTAGACATCCACTTAAGATACAGAATACAAAGAGAATAAAGAATATTACTGAATCAACGGCACTTACGCAGCACTTATAGAAAGATATGAACCATAACAAGATTGTTTATAGTGCTATGGAAATATTTACACGTTAACACAATGATTGCTCAAGGTTTATGTTGACAAGGTTTTAACACTGTCAGTTAAATACGCTCAAGAGAGAAAATCAGTGACATCACAGGTGTTGCTGAACATCCAACCGAGTTTTAAGAAAGGATAACGTGTTCACACAAAACGTTATACAGCACCACCAAGTAGTAACAATATACCAAGTAATAATAAAGATATTTTGTAAATACAGTAGTTAGTTTGACACTAAGATAGAAACTCACAAGACAGACCAGTAACTTGAAAGTAAACTTGTGCGCAAGAACACTTGCTGGTCTATATAATGTCAAGTGGCATTGTAAGACGCGTGGAATTATCAGCTTAAATGTTTTTCAAAGAGAACAGAAAACGTTTGCAGTACTACTGAAAGACTTTTAAACTGTAATCACAGCAGCTAAAATAAAATCATCGCTTTTAACATCTATGCCGAGAAATACATGAATGTACAACATTTTTATATGACTTTCACAGTGTGCAAACCTTAGCATCAGAATCATCCAACAACACATACGTTGTTTCAAAAGCAGTGATGGCTAAACTTCATTTTAGAATGTTGTTACTGTATCTAACTGCACTGTAAATATTTGAGGAGATCACTGAGAACGTGATATAACAGTCTTCTCATGTATAGTAACAGTCAGGTCAAGTCTATTGATAGTTTGTAAAACTAACTGTGTGGAATGGAAGGTGTAACACAGAGAAACTAACAGTCTTATAAGTGGCGTGAAAGTTATTTGTTGCAATTACAATAATATCCATTATAAATTGTATTTCTTTTCTGGAAACCTTTACTTCAGTTGATGGGGAAATTATTTATACTATTCGGTTTTGCCAAATTCAAAGAATGTTTGAGGTCTAACAAAACAGTCGAGCCTTTTTTTTTTTTACCTCCAGGCTGATGGTGCATAGTCAAATGTGTTTCATGACACCTACGTGAGAAACATCAAGAACAGCACAACAGCCATTAGAGATAGGAGACACATCGAGCCGTTATATACAAGGCAAGCTCCAGTTATGAAGCATCAGACTTTTTTTCGCAGTGCTGTCTAAATTCCAAGCCGGCAAGCCTACAAATTATTGCACCCATTGCATTCTTCATCTCTTGCCACTGATAACAGACCCTATCAGCTGGCATACGCTAGAGTTTGGCCAGTCAGCACATAAAACACTAAAAGACCCTCTCTGGCTGAACTTCAGATTAAATCTTACTTCATGTCCTCCCACTGCTCAGTTGTTGGACTTGTGTTCTCCGTTTTTTGCCCAGCCTCTAGACATGGCAGCCACCACGATGTTGTACATGTTGAGCCAGGCCTGGCGCATGGCAGCTGTATAGCCTGTTCCCAAACTGCACTGCAGCATGTAGAGCAGGGCCTCCCCAACCACCTGGTGGATGGAAAATGTAATTGAATAAGCCAAAAGCCTCAGAATTAGTTTTAACATCTGTACACGGTTACCATAAAACCTTAGGATAATTGCAAGTAACTACCTTTACAGACTTTCTGCAGTATGGTAAAATTAGGCAAAACTGTATATAAAGAGCTTTGGTAAGACTTGCCTGTCCCAGCCTTTCATCGAGTAATGAAAGTAAGCTTTGAATTAGAAGTGGTGGTGCAGCAGTTATGCAGCATTTATGGTACTGTTCCCTCTAAGCAGTAGATCAAGGGTTCATGTCCCAGCAATTTCAAGCTGCCTCAACCGCCTTAACGTTTAAAGGTTTTAAAAGTATATTGCTTTTAAATTGCTTTGAATAAGGGTTTGCTAAAGGCGTAACATTTTAATTGAAAGTACGGTACTGTGTAAATATCTCAGGTCACTGTTAGATTAGATATATCATTGTTTTAGCAATGGTATAATGACCATTTATAATTATTTCTCAGTCTCTTTATTGGAATACAACCAGTAAATGCAGGGAAATTGTGTGAAGTATTAAAACTGCATTAAAAATATCAATAGAAATGGTTTATAGGCTATAGTGTCAATTAGCATTAGCAGCACCAGGGAACTTCCCCAGGACCCCATGTTGACCCTACAGTCCAAAGATTGATCATGAATGGTCTTTTTTGGAGGCCACTTTTAAGAAGTGGAATAGAGTGAAAAGGCTAAGATAGGCTGAAGCTCATAATGACTGCAATAAAGATCAGTGAAAAAGAATATTATGGAGTGAGCATTCCAAGTTTTACATTTTTGGGTCCAATCATCAAAAAAAGAATATGTTATATACTCCTCACAAAAATTAGGGGATATTTCAAAATGAATATGAAGTGATTAAAAAAGGACTTTATTTTATTTCATTAAACAACATGCAAATAACATATTCATGGAAGTGAACAGATTCATGCTAAACTTGACGAAAGTGCCACACATTGACTGTTCAGTAGGGTGTATGGTCACCCAAGAGTGCCAAAACACATGATGGGGCATGGACAGGATGAGATTGTCCAGCAGTTCTTCTGGGATCATCTTCATATTTATTTTGAAATATCCCCTAATTTTTGTGAGCGATGTATATGGTCATTATGCCAACAAGAAATCTAATGGTGGCCTAAGACTTCTGTGTTTAGCCATTTTTCTTTTTTAATGAATTCAACATTTCATCATATACTCTATCACCCTTTAATCTACAGCTTATTATTTATCTTGCTCATATCAGGGGGAAGGTGCCTTAATGATTTTTGATGATGAACACTTTCACATAAAGACCCATGTATTTGATAGAAAGGTTACATCCTCTTCTGAATTGTCTTGGCACTAGATATTTTTAATAAGAAATGTTCTGGTTTCTGCATTAAACAGATAAGCTGATGAACACATTTATGCGCTTGCTTCATCACATTTTAAAATTGTGTTACTTGAATCTCATTGACTGTGCACTGTGGATCATCTTTGCTTAAAAACAGCCTTGTCCTATGGATTTGTATCCTAATACAGACATGTTCTAACCAAGGCAATACTTACAGCTAAAGACTGGCTTTTGACACCAATAGCTTGGTGCTTTCTGCCTAAATTAAATAAGAAGTCCTCCAAAGAATGCAGATCATCAAGATGACTGACAGCTGCATCGATCACCAACATGACCTGGACAGACATTAATCGTGAGTGTTTCGTTTTTCCAGCATTAGCAAGTCAACTTTTAGCAAGTAAATTATGCTAGGGTGATTTAATTCCATGCAAACAATGAGAGTCCATTGGTCTCACCTTTGTGACGTGTTCTAAGAACTCAGGGTTGGAGAGGCACTCGGGAATGACTCCACACTTAATTTTGTATTTGAAGAGGTTCAGCAAACCTGGATCCAGTTCAAACAACCTACAAAACATGAGAACTTGATAGCTGGACATACGTTCCTGCTTTGAAGCAGTCGATCTTGAACTGAAATAGAGATCTTGGTTTCATCTGTCGCCAAGCAACAAGTCAAGCCTCTGACTGAACTGAGGCATAAACACCAGGAAGGCACAGTATGACAGGAGATTTGGATGTGTTTGATGTGATTGATTGCTTCAGATGGGTTAAGGTCTAAAAAAGCATTGATATGAATTATTTCTATGTCTAGATGGTAATTATTATTTAAATTCACATTAAGATACCATTCTAGATCAATCCAATACTGCTGAACTCTAATTAAACTGTATATACAGAATCAAGCAGGTGAGCTTTAAAAATCTCCCTGAAATGAAAAATGCATGTGTATAATAGTAATAACAATTAAAATGAATATATCACACTATGATGATTTACCAGATGTGGACATTAATCATGCTTTACACTACCTGGTAAACAGGACGATGCCGTGTGGGACTTTGTTCTTGCCAAGGCTTTCCCAGCTGTCCCGGATCAACTCTTTGTCTTTGCCCGAGAGTTTCTCCATGCTGTCACTCTGTGAAAGTCTTGCACTGCCTAAACCTGTAATAATATTGCATCAAACTTTATGTCACCCGAAACCAAACTTAAACCAGGACTTCCTGATCCACGGTTCCCATTTCCTTCATTCAACAAGAAGGAAGAGCTGGTCCACCTGAAAACCGAAGGGCATAAGATGAGTCTCAGATGAGAACAAGAGCGTGATAAACTACAGGTGAAAAACAGAATATCCTTCATAGTGTCAGGTGTGAAATTTGTCCTCTTCTGTGTATCTTGTTTTCTGACATGACATACCTTTGCCTTCCTGCTCTAGAGTGACCTTGCTTCTCTGTGGCTTCTCTGTCTCTCTCAGGCTTTGGGAATTCAGGGTGTTCTGTGTGGATATGTGTATGTAAAACCTTGCGTTTGCTCTCTCTCTTCCCCTCTCCCTCTCTCCATCTCGCCCTATCTCTCTCCCTCGCTCACTCGCTCTCTGCTCCCTCTCCCCCAGCTGAAGCTTTCTCCCTCTAGTTTGATGTACAGTCAAAGTAAGATGACAAGGTTGCGGAGTCAGTATCTGCTGTCCTTCTCTCTCGTTCAGTGTCTCTCACCTGTCTGCCTCGTGTTTTGTTTTATAGCTATACTCCTACATGCTTTCACCTTCCTATGCAGTGGTCTCTTACAGACCGCACACAGACAGTGAGGGAATAGATCTGTGGATCGTGATGTTCTTGACGATAGTGAGACTAAGATGTTATGAGGCACAGCTCCTCCTGCAGGTGAGACTCTGGCCAGAAAGGGAAATAATACCTCTCACATTTAAGAATGGGGCTATTTAAGGTATCCAGTACAATTAAATTTAAGGGAAATATTAAATGATATACAATTAGTATATAAAAAATACATGCATCTTCCTCTAAGAAATGGCAATTTGGCAGAAAGTTCTCAAATTAGAATATAATTGATGGGAAAAAAGTGTGTGAAACAAATTGCTTCTAATATTTGTGAGTGAACTGCAGAACTTTAGTTCAGTAGCACACCAGACAGTTAATGAATTCCCAAGTGAACCAAATCCTGCACTGACCAGTCACTAGTCTTGCTGAAGAGCAGACACGTGTTAAGTTACAAAAAAAAATTGGAATGTGCATTACAGACCAACACACAGTAAAGGTTACTCTTTGGTATAATTAAGCGTTGCATGTTATTACAGAGCGTCAGCAAGCTTCTCATTTTGAAATTCAGTGAGTTCAGAAGGGAAACTGGCTGCATTCACCGGGTTGAGAAGTGCAGTGCTGTCATAGTGAGGGACAATCTGTTGGGAAACTGAGTGTGCTGGGAAATGGCAGGGTAGCAGGAGAGAGCACAGTTGCCATGACGACCTTGTAGGAGCCCTTGAACTTTTCATCATGTGATGCTGAAAGCCCAGGTTGAACATGTCTCTCAGATCATGAGCTGCACTGTACCTCAGGTGAAAGCACACTTAAATACACACCTTCTGCTTTTTGTGGAGATATGCGTGACGCACGGTCTCTCATTGGCTTCTCAGATTCCAGTGATGTGCATCTTAGACAAATTCTTGGTGTTTGATTACATAGCTTACACAAAAAAATGTGATTCATGAGTATGATTACTCCTATGTTCCTAGAAAAATAGTGCTCAACATTATTTTGATATTTGATATTACATTATTTTAGTAATTGTCTTGGACAGGGCATTTGTAGGGTCCTAAGCAAAGTTATGCAGTCCCCAAGGAAATACAGTGCAAAAAGAATTTACTCATTCATCATTTCAATGCAAACAGCAATTTAACCTACCTTGTAGTTCTTCTGGTTTTGGCTTCCAAAAAGAACAGTATATGTTGTTTTGAACACTGGTATTCAATCTTTCATTCATTATCATCCGCTTAAACCACACGAAGTCGCAGGTCAGCCGGTGCCCACTAGGCAACTATGGACGCAAGGGCAGGAACAACCCTAAACCGGGTGCCAAACCATCGTAGAGCGCACACACACAGTCACAGACTAAGGGTCACTTTAGAGACACCAATTAACCTAACATGCATGTCTTTGGACTGTGGGAGTAAACCCACGCAGACACGGGGAGCACATGTAGACTCCACAAAGGACACCTTGGAAATATGGTCCAACTCTGATGTAAATATGTAAATGTTGGGGTTTTTTGGCAGGTTTAGAGTAGTAGAGTATAGATTAGTAAATGGCTGTTATGTCAAGAGGTCTGGGGTATTTTCAAGTATTTACAGATCTTAATATTTTTATTTAATGAGTTGTTTTTTTTAACACAAATTACTTTATTTGCAGTTACTTAGCTAGCATACTGTATGTGCAAGTATATTGCTCACAAAAAAATAATGAAATATCCCCTATTTTTGTGAGCAGTGTATTATTTATGTGCTTATGATTATACACTGATACTGAATCCCATTTAGTAGATTCTATGTAATTCAATACTGATAATAATGATATTATAAATACATGCGTGCATAAAATATTTTTTCAACATGTTGACATTTTATGTTTATTTCTTTCAAAAACACAATAGGTTATTGTTTCATGCTTTACAGTGGTTTCCAACATGGCAGAGGACGATATTTGAACTGCTAAGAGAACTGAACATAAATGAATATTATTTTAGCTACAAAAAAAATATTCTGATTTATGTTGAACAGTCCTGGAACATTATGCTAATAATTTCCAAAAAAATATATAACCAAGAATTCCGAAATAGTTTGGCGGAAGCATTCTGTATAAATCAGGACAGGGCCCACTTGATGTGGCAGGCAGCTGAGGCAGCACTGACATGAGGGTTTCTTTTATTATTATAGATAAATAACCTAATGTTGACTTTAGTGGTGCTGTGGCTTTCTGAATAGACATACTTCATCTCAAAATTTATACTTCTGAAATGTGTATTTCAGATGTGCCTTGTCCTAAAAAGGAACTTTGTTATATCGAGTTTATTTCTTTCCTCTGTGACATTTCTAGGTAATAATTATGCTACAGTTGTTCATCATGGCCTTGACTTTGTAGCTGCCAAATGGCAAGAAACATATTTACTGTATCCCTGGGTAAACTTCCTCTGGTGTAATGTTTGCTAATATTTCGATGAACAAACCCTTAGAAGATCAACCACCACAAAATTTAAACAGTGTGAAGGCACCGTGATTTAATGTATAAAATGCCAACAAACATACAACTTTAAATATTTAGTTCTTAATAACGATCTAATTTAAGCTTTCAGGTGACTCCATGATATTTATGAGACCAAAATTGCCTTTGACATTTGAAAAGGCATTTTGAAAGGCCAAGAATCAGTTTTGTTGAAGGAAGTACAATCAAATTTTCCTATAAAATCACTTAACACATATGACATTTAAAAATCTCTACACAAGCTATGAAAAAGGAAATCTATTTATCTTGAACCCTTGATGGCTAACCACGATTTTAGCAACACTCAAATACTAAACTGCTTTTAACCGGTGCAATTTGAACACTTGTGTTCATCGCATGCCAACTGCTCATTCAGCGTTAGCTGATTTCTTCCCCTTTGGGGTTCACCCTTTCGTCTTCTGTTTCCTCTTCGCTCTGTGTTCTGTCTTCCCCACTTCCTTCCCTGCAGTGGTAGCAGGTTATTAAACCTCTTATTCACACAATCATTACATCATGTGTGCACATGGTCACATTCACTCAAAGCCAAAGTCAGCAAAATGAAGTATAGCATTATCATTACGTATGGAAGTGTAGCAAATGAAGTGATGATTTTCCAGTCTGCGAGACAGACATAGTTTTAACATGTACATTATGGCTCATTAGATGAGAACTAAATTCAAACAAGAGTGCTAATGAGAGGAAACTGAGACAGTAATACAATATTTATACATTTCCACTTCAGGTAGTTCAGGTGCTCATGCCTAATCTGGACACATAACGTGCCTTTCAGTGCTCGACAGGGCAAAGTCGGCTGCTCCATTAGCATAATGCTGCTATAATTTTTTATAATGATAAAAAGAAAGTAACTGAAGCATTAATGGTAAAGTTCAAATATGTTGTGAGCAGTGTGGCAAATTTAAATACTGCAATACTAAGTCAGTAATCCAAAATTTTTCAAACCCAACCACATGACACAGACCAGGGGTGCCCACAAACTACACAAAATCTCTCACCTGTTTATGACAGTATTTTAGTGTTGTGTAGACAGTGAACGACCCAGATACTATTGTGTTCTTGTTCCCTTTGGACACTCACACGTTGTGCTCCTTTTTTTCTTCCTCTAGCATTCGCTTTCTAATTCGCATTCGCGTTTCACACTTGTGATTCTGATGCTAACTTTTGCATGTTCTAACCTTGATTATTTGTTCTCATACTTTGGATTTCAGATGCTGGGTGTATATAGCTTTTGTGTGTTTTGTGGGGTTTGGTGTGGTGATAGACATTGTTAGCTGTTTTATTCCATTCTCTTTACCCCCTTACCTATTCTGGCATCCAAAAATATCGGTCCTTACTACCAAATTGTGAGCCATCTGAAAAGTACAATTGAGGTCTGGTTCCTGGAAAGGTTGGGACAGGAGTACTTGAGTATTTAGGTTCTTGCAAGTGATACTGCTGATTGATCATGATAATGTTGAATTAATATTTTTTCAACAAGCACTGGCGCCCACAGCAGCCCATGTGCTGTGTCCAGGGAAAAGTGGTACATCACCACACACCTTGTGGGATAAGGAGGTATTCTAATGAAAGTATACTCTAGAGAGAATACATGCTTTAAAAAAGGTATGTCTAGTCTGGAGCACCCCTGTTCTGCTTGGTCTACCACAGACCCAGCTCACTAGACCTGGGCTAAATTCTGAAACTCAGGAAGTAAAGGCATGTGAGAAAGAACAGCAAACACAGACGACACAGACAGTACCAGAGCTCAACCCTATACCAGGGTGCTGATTACAACCATTTCCACGATTCTGCATACCTTTGTTGGGATTCTGTTTCAGAGCTGTGATCACCATCACTGTCACTGCTGAAATTTGAATTTTTTGATTTCTGGCTTTCATCACTTTCTTTCTTGGATTTCACAAAATGTTCATTCAGACCTGCTTGCTCCAGAGTATTTCGGTATATGCGCTCAGCATCATTCTTGGCATTTTTCTGCAAGAGGAAACTGTAAAACTGTAAAACTGTATGTAAACTGGACAGGAATTGTTAAAGCAAGACTGCAAGCATTGATTGACTGTGCATAAACAAATATAATGATATTTTAATGTTATACAGTCTTATGTAGACGTTTGGGCACATTTGGTTGATTTTTATCTAATCTAGCTTAACACAACAACTTCAGCTAAATTAAAGGATATCGTTGGAGTGAAGACCGCTAGAGCCGAATCAAGATCAAGACCAGGACAAGATTTTTGGTAGTCAAATTCAAATCTACAATTATTATTAATACTTATTACATTATAGACTTGGTCAAACTAAGGCAAATGGCAATGGTTGTTTGTGTTCTTCTCGCAAACTTAAGCAAAAGTCACCACATAAAGTCAACAGGATACAGTATAGTATACAACATCCATTCTGTCCATTTTATGTATGTATAAACATAAAACATAAAATGTTTTAAGTGCCGAAAAAACGCACACAAAGTCTTACTGTCAGATGATTCAAATTAAAACGTGTTAATTGATAGTATACTGAATGAGAAGACCAATAACTTGTTTTCCCTGTTAGAAAATCTGAGTACAAAATAAATATATATAATATATAATCTATACATGTAGACAAGGACTGGTTTATTGTTTTAATGGATTGCTGATATTCAATAATGCTAGAAATAAAGTAGTTCATAATTAATGTTACCTCAGACATTCATATTGAACTCTCACAACAATTTCCGAGTCCACTGTAACCCAAAACCAAAACAATGCAAAGTTCAAATGAGATCTGACAGAGATGGGACCAGTCTTGAGATCGACCGAGACCAGACTTAAGCACTACAACACTATTGAAAAATATTAAAACGTCAGTAATATCAGTGATAAGTTAGGATTAAAAACTATAGGTTAATTTAGAAAGTGACAACGCTTTTGTGCACATAAAGATTTTTTCCCAGTGTGTTCAACATGTAGGATTTACAATTTCCATATTAAGTGTAAAATAGTTCACAATCGTAGAATTGTTGATTTGGATTATTAGCTGTACATTTCTGCTGCGACCGTTGAGTCCTTGAGCAAAGCCCGTCATCCTCTGATACTCAGTTCACTCTGGATATGGGTGATTTATAAATGCTATAAATGTAAATAAATACATTTGCATAAATATTGTGAGAATGTTCTTTAATCAGAACATGGACTGTGGTGTTTTTTTGTGGTAAAGTTACTGGACTGTGTCTCAGAAGATATAGGGTTTAAATCCAGTCTCCACTAAACTACCCTGTTGGGCACTTGAGCAAAGCCTTTAACCTATAATTGTTTGGACTGTAAGACTGCGTCACTTCTAAGTAATGCTTGAGATAGGTGTCTGCTTGATCACTTAATGCAAACACACAATTGCCAAATCATGAACTTGACCAGGTGTTCCCAAATTTCTGCACAGAACTACACCTAGAAAGGTATGGAATTCTGCGTACCTGTGACACTTGTTCAAAGAGGTAAGGGCGAGCTGTAACGCGAGCTCTCATGTCCCGCAGTTCCCTTTTATAGTCTTTCATCCTCTCTTTATCAGCCTGTCTGCAAAAAAAACCACCACATATTATATTTAGCCTTACCTTTATATAACTTTATACATTATTTGTATCGGCGTGTACATAAAAGGCTAAGATAACTGCACATCTCTGAAGTGGCCATGTTATCAGTGGGTACCAGCAGACAGACCTGGATTCTTATCAAAACCAAGATCATTTTTGCTGTTGCATTTGCTGTTAAAGATCATTCAGAATTAGCCATAACCGAGCTGAAAGGAAAGAATCATGACCATTCTGAAGTCCAAACAGAATGTGGAAGTAAATCAATCACATGAATTAATCACATCCAAAATTAATGGTAGAAAAAAAAATTACCTTTAAGCCCTGCTGCCAATGATTGTTATCTAAAGACATTGGGTTTGTTTCCTTGTTCATTTTATAGTTTTATTTAATGTTATATCAGAATCAATGGCTATATTTCCTACAGACACAAGGTTATACCCACACACTAGTTTTGGGCCAATTTAGAGTGACCAATCAACGCAGGTCTTTAAAAAGTTGGGAGAAAACCAGATCAGCTGGAGTAAACCCACGCTGACATGGGGAGGACATGCATGTAGTCTACAAAAGTGGAGGCCAGGATCAAACCGGACATCTCAGAGCGCTGAGGCAAATGCAATTACCACAAGCGCCACTGTGCCTGGGTAACAACAGTATCAGACAATGTATCGATTATTTATTGCAAACCCATACTTAAATAGAAAGAAGACTAGACCTACCTGTGCTGTTTGAGTTTCTCCTGATACACCTCTTTCAGACTCGTGTGAGGGTCCATGGCTTTGGCCCGTGCTCCAACACCTGTGCTCATGGCATGAGAGTTAAGTTTGTGTTGTCTCATCCACTCAGCGTTTTCCCGCTCCTTACTCTCTCTCAACTCCATAGATTTCCTGTGTAGTTCAGAGATAAAGCAAAGAAAATTTTGAAGCCTTCCCTCTGGCCTCAACCGAAGATGAGAGTGATGTAGGTACTTATTTGCATATACTATGTAGTAGCCTTAGTAGTCAGAATAACAATAATATTATTTGAAGGGAACAAATGGTGGTACTGGACTGAATTATTGACCCAAAGGTTGAGGGTTGAAATTCCAGCACTGAGAAGCTGCCATATTTGGACTGTGAAGAAAGCCCTTAACCCTGAGATGCTTTGATTTTAACCTGTAAGACTGTATCAGTTTTTACATTTACATTTATGGCATTTAGCAAACACCGTTATCCAGAGCGACTTACAACTGATACAGTCTTACAAGTCAAGCAATGGTGGGTTAAGGGCCTTGCTTAAGGACCCAACTGTGGCAGCTTGGCAGAGGTGGGATTTGAACCCTTTGGGTCCATTCAGGTCCAGAGTCCAGTACCTTAACCACTAGGCTACTATAGTCCCTTGCTACTCAGTCAACATGATCTCATTTGCGTAATCGAACGACTTTCTGTGACGTTTCATTTGCTTTTAAGATGATCTTGTTTAATCAGACAAAATCAGAAGCTTCATATTCGTGGCGAAATGTCCCCTCGTTTTTGTGAGCAGGGTACAATTGGGCTAAATCATTAACACACAGCTTATTTTTGAATAAAGTGTTAAAAGTCAAAAATACCTTTCCTTTTGGTTGGCTCGTATCACTGACCTCTTTAGGACCTACGAATCCAGTACTGTAGATATACAAAAATAACGAGGTCTGCACTGAGTGAGAGCTATTGTGAGACAGAATCATGATCCGATGATCTCAGCTGAATCGAGGCAAATGATTCTGGTCACAATTCGTCTCGAATTGGACGAGATCCAAGGTGGTTGTTGTCGAACAACGTCCATGATTCCAGAGCACAAGAAGGCCATTTTGTCTAGCTCATGGACAATATCGGTCATACCATTTACTAGGGCTGGCTCGATACCATTTTTCTATGCCCGATACCGATATCGATACTGCAAACTTGAATATCGGGCGATACCGATATCAGACCGATACTCTGCTACCACCTCTTGAAACGCTGGCGTTACAAGTTACACTTTTTTTACTTTTATCATCCTTGAGCTTAAGCTGACGTGATGAGACAGTTTTAACTCGAGTTCCAGCTGTTGGTCACGTGACGCTGCTCTGTTTACAGCGTGTCGTCCGAATTGTAGTAAAGCACAAACGTGAAAGGAAAGATATCGGATTGAACTGTTTTTCCCCCCAGTCCGATCTCCGATCCAATGATTTTGCCACACATCGGGCCGATACCGATACAGAGTATCGGATCGGTACAGCCCTACCATTTGTGAGTTCTGAGCTCTTGTATTGGTACCTGTTCTTCTTTTCCTCAGCCTCTTTTGAATACTCTCATTCTTTTCCAATTTCTCTCGGATTTTCGACGCGTTTTGTCTCTTAGCCGCCGATTTGGCTTCGTCCTCTTCTTTAGCTACCAGTGTTATTTCTCTTTGGCCAGAGATTAGATTGTTATAATTGGTATAGGTTTTAAACCAGGGCAACAGTGCTGAAGTGACTCGTTTCAGTCATCCTTTGCCTCTCCCAGTTCTGGGGGGGGGGGGGGGGGGGGGGGGGGGGGGGGGGGGGGGGGGG
>JAUZST010054602.1:0-24197 GCA_034779995.1 Parotocinclus haroldoi | reverse complement strand
GAGACAGAGAGAGAGAGAGAGAGAGAGAGAGAGAGAGAGAGAGAGAGAGAGAGAGAGAGAGAGAGAGAGAGAGAGATCGTCTTTAACCTCCTAGCACTACCTACCACTCTCATTTTAGGGTAGAGCAGAAATCCAAACTTTGACATGGTCTGTCCGGAAAAACTTGAGGTACCATCCTTAATTATCCACATTGTTCTCCCCATTTGTCCATAATACTGATGTATAAACTCCACATTGACACTGTGAGCTTATTTAAGGGAAGGGTGTCAGATGTGGTTATCAGATGTTCACACAGCTTATGATGGTAAAATGAGATACTGTCTGTACATCTGTTTAAATGCCTTAAATGCTTTTAAAATACCCTGATTCATATTCATTTCTGCATCAAAATCGAGCAAATCGGCGAGCCAGCCAGGAGGGTCAAACCACAAGAAGGCAGGATACAGCAGCTGTTGGGTGTAAAACAGGAGGAAGCAGACTAGAACTTCCAAAAAAGAAAGCTAGGAGAAGAAGCAGACAGAGAGAGAAAAGAGAGAAAGAGAAAGCGAGAGAGAGAGAGAGAGAGAGAGAGCAGATTGTGAGCGTCAGTAAAGCATGCATGGAGCAGATGGGGATTTCACAATGGCTAATTCCACCGCATTCTCCATGTTTATCATTCTTTTTTGTTCTGCTGTGTTGAGTAAGCAAAGGCCCACTTATTTTTACTTCACTGCTCTTTTTTTTTACTTATACTTGTCAGATATAGCCTATAAATATAGGCTTTCTTAGAATCTGACTGCACACGTGTGTGTGTGTGTGTGTGTGTGTGTATACAGTATATATACAGATTTACGCCGACGGCTGGTGTGGATCAACGTGGAGTTGAAACAGATCTTCAGCAAGTCCAGCTTGACGCACGCAGCTTGCCTAGGCTTCGCTCTTCTGAGAGAATCCTCAAAATGCTTCCCAAACATCGATTCAATTCAATTCAATTTGATTTCTAGAGCGCTTTTTATAACGTAGCATCGTCTCAAAGCAGCTTTACAGTAATACAAGATCTTAAAAGGCCAATCCCAAGCTGAGCAAGCCCAGGGCGACAGTGGCAAGGAAAAACTCCCTAAAATGGTAGGAAGAAACCTTGGGAGGAACCAAGACTCAACAGGGGACCCGCCCTCCATGGGCGGCCGAGATGTTCATTAAATAAATACTAAATGTGTATTAAATCATAGGAAAATTAGATTAAAATAAATAACAAATTGTTAATGGAATTTAAATTAGTAATAGAAAAATTATCAATTGAGTCCTTAGAGGGAGGTCCTTGGAGGCCGTATGGGTCGTCTCCGTTTTCACTTTGACTTTTTTTTAAAATAGTTTATCGCCCGTATGTAATTTATATGCGATTGCACGTCCCCCACAGCCTCGTCAGAATCTCCTGCAGGCTGCAGGTAACGTGGGCCAGGCCAGCGGAGAGCTGCTGCAGCAGATAGGAGAGAGCGACGCCGACCAACAGTTCCAGGTGAGTTGTTAGTACCTGCACACCGGATTTGGAATACCAAAGACCTTAACCAGACTTTATGCAGAGGAACGCAAGGCGAGTTCACCATTGTAACACGCCTCCCTCAGGAGAAGGTTGCTTCGTTATCATCAGCCAATCATCCTGCTTTATATCCTCTAATGATCCTCGCATTCACTAGCTTTAGCTCCCAAACTCATTTCATTTTCTTTGCTTGGTCGTTTGTTTGCCTTGTAGTACTCCTGCCATGAAGGGATAAACTTAAATTGCAACCATCATCGGAAAGTCAAATGTTTAAAAAAAAAACAAAAAAAAAAACCAATAAATGTTTCTGCTCTTCAGGACATGCTAATGAAGCTGGCAAAGGCTGTTGCAACAGCGGCAGCCACTCTGGTGCTGAAGGCAAAGAATGTGGCCCAGAAGACGGAAGATTCGGCCCAGCAGAACCGGGTTATTGCTGCTGCTACGCAATGCGCCTTGTCCACCTCGCAGCTGGTGGCCTGCACACGGGTGAGGGCGCAGACCGAAGTGAAATGCTTCTCGATGCTCGTGTTCCACGGCTGAGTTTTGCCCGACCGGTTTTTACTCGCGGCTTTGTCCAAGAGAACGGCTTTCGCTGACCGGTCGCTGTGTGCCCAGGTTGTGGCTCCTACCATCAGCTCTCCAGTGTGTCAGGAGCAGTTAATTGAGGCGGGAAAACTGGTGGCTAAATCAGTGGAAGGCTGTGTGGAGGCATCGCAGGGGGCCACCCATGATGAGCAGCTGCTGAAACAAGTGGGCGCGGCCGCCACAGGAGTCACCCAGGCCCTTAATGAGTTGCTGCAGCACATCAAGCAGTATGCCAGCGGCGGTCAGCCAATCGG
Organism: Parotocinclus haroldoi; assembly: GCA_034779995.1. Classification (NCBI taxonomy): domain Eukaryota; kingdom Metazoa; phylum Chordata; class Actinopteri; order Siluriformes; family Loricariidae; genus Parotocinclus; species Parotocinclus haroldoi. The sequence continues at coordinate 21,842 of JAUZST010054602.1, read as the reverse complement.
ACGCCACGGCGAGGCCACGGACCGCATTCTGGATGTGACAGAGAACATCTTTAGCTCTATGGGAGATGCAGGTATGGACGGTGGATTTGGGGATTTGAGATGAAGGCTGAGCTGTGATTTGTGTGGTAGAGAGAGCGAGCGAGCGAGTCTGTGTGTGTGTGTGTGTGCGTGTGTGTGTACACACTATATATATATTTTTTTTCTCTCTATAATAGATTAAATGCAAGTCTGGTTAATTATTGTATATAAAATAGTTTACTTTATTTAAATGGTTCATGTGTGGTTAAAGTCAAGTGTCTCTCTTGCTGCTCTCGCTCCCTCTCTCTCTTTCTCTCTCGCGATGCATGAAGGTGAGATGGTGAGACAGGCTCGGATCCTGGCCCAGGCCACCTCAGACTTGGTCAATGCCATCAAGGCCGATGCAGAGGGCGAGACAGACCTGGAGAACTCACGCAAGCTGCTCTCGGCTGCGAAGCTTCTAGCTGACGCCACTGCCAAGATGGTGGAGGCTGCCAAGGTGCGTGGCACTAGATAACTAATCCGTCGGCATAAATTCATCACGAGTCAAGAATTTGGTACAAGGCACAACGCATAATAAACAATTAGAAGACGGCTGGAGGTTAGGGTGGCGATACGGTCCAGCTACGTTATGTGTATCTGACTTGTGCGAATATGCATGCTTTGGTGCTGTGCTGTAAATAAATACTTTAATATGTCCGTGCCTGTGCTTTTACTCAGGGCGCTGCCGCTAACCCAGACAGTGAGGAGCAGCAACAAAAGTTGCGCGAGGCCGCTGAAGGACTCCGTATGGCTACCAACGCAGCAGCACAGAACGCCATCAAAAAGAGATTGGTCAACAAGCTGGAGGTGAGAAGAAACGCGTCCAGAACAGAGAGGACGTCGGAAAAAGTCTCATCCTCAATCTTGGCTTTTTTTTTTTTTAAACATAACCGGAGTGAAATGATCTGGATGGACCACATGCACTCACACTTAACAGTCAAGAAGGTCCTGGGTTCAATCCCAGGACCGATGGAGCGGCTTGGGTCCTTTCTGTGTGGTTACTCTAAGTTTACTCTGGGTACTCGGTATCGTCCCACAGTCCAAAGGCGCGTGTTAGGTCAATAGATGACTCTAAATTGGCACTGACTTGAGAGTATACAGATGACTAGTCTTGAGATGACCTTGTGTTGTGTTGCTGGAATGGCCACTGTGTCCTCCATGGTGTAGGAATCGGGCCATAACATGGGGCCACTTATTTTGTGTTCGCTGCATCAAATGTTTAACTTCCTCCTGCTAAGAGGCAGGTACTAACCCTTAGAGCTAATATTAAGAAGAGATGTGGTTTGATACTGCATAAGGGTGTGTGATATCGACAAAAAAGGAGATCTCGATCTGAAATTAGGCAAATCTTCGCACCCTTCTAAATGTGTCGCGAAAAAAAAACAACTCGCCTTTGTACTTGCTTGCTAGGACAGTACAGGACAGTAACAGGACAGTCATTATTGCTTACTAATGACGTCAGTGGAAGTAACGCTGAAGTAAGTTTGAACGCAGGGAAAACGTACGCGATTATTATTTACTGCTTTATTGGTTTACTCCAATACTGAAGCCTTTAAATGAAACCTGCAGCACTTAAAACTGTAGAAGGTTCCACAATTTGATGCAACGACAACCACATTCGGACTGCCATCTTTTGAGCAACATCCCGTCTTTTCAAAGCCGAGCCACCCATGTGTGAGCGAGCCATGAAATTGATTGATTGGTGTGTGCAATGGTTAAAGCAGTCTAATGGTGGCCTAAGCCTTTCTCACAGTACTGTATAGCAGATTTTGAATTAATTTAATAATAATTTGTCTCCCCAATGGAGGTGGTCCGAGTCCCTGAATACCATGTTCTAGTGAGCGCTAGGAGATGATTGGCAGATCTGCAGGGTGCTGTAGAATTGGTTGCTTAAGGTTGTAGTATTTGTACGGCGTCAAAATGGGTCCTAAAGTTTTGACAACCAAAAAACAGAATCCGTAACCAAAGAAATGACATTTTGTAATGAAAACCGGTTTGTAAACGGAATATTTCTGTTTTGAGTTTAATATTCTTGAAGGATCCGTCTTCGCTTTCTCAGTCGCGCTTTCGCTTTCAAATGATTCTCGCTTCTGACTTTTGGACCCGATTTGACGGTGGGGCGGGACCTAGGCAATCATTGGCTGCTGGATGTAAGCTCCGCCCACCGGCTCATTCTACAGAGCCCGCTACGTCAGCGAAAAAACCCACTCTTACCCCGATTGGAAAATGGTCAGGAATAAACACAGGGAAGAGTTTTAATGATCTCTTTTAGTAATGACCAGTTGGTCGTATAGGCTTACAGTCACACTACTAATTAGTTACTCTAGGTGATATTTTGATAACATAATATGAAGACTTAATGTTAAGATTTAATAAGTTGGAACAAACCACCCAGCAACAGCCATTCATTACATCATCTTATATCGCTATATCAGTATATTTTATTTTACATTTTAATCCAGATTTCGAATTTGTTGTTAAGCTGCCAAAACATCATATAGTTTAACCTAAACGTTGTTTTATGCAGGGAGCCATGTATTAATGGATAAATGGATAAACGTTGTACGTTAGGACATTGTCAGAACAGGACCTCTATTTTACAAAGCGATTGAGCTACGTAACGTTAACTAAACTGAGGCAAGTTAACACTCTACCTAGATTAACCAGTTAGCAGTCTGACTCCAAGCCTCGTTATTAAAAGGCATCATCGTTAAAACTAGCTGATATGAGAAAACGAACACGCAGCTTCCCTGGGTTTATCATCGACCATTTTCCAATCGAGGTAAAAGACTTTAGTTCTTTCGCTGACGTAGCGAGCTCTGTAAAATGAACCCGTGGGCGGGGCTTACCTCCAGCAGCCAGTGACTGCCTAGATCCCGCCCCACCGTCAAATCGGATCCAAAAGTCAGAAGCGAGAAACTTTTGGAAGCGAAAGCGAGACTGAGAGAAACGCACCGGAGAAAAGGCGCAAAGAAAGCGAAAACGGATCCTTCAAGAATATTAAACTCAAAATAGACGATTACAAACAGAAATATTCTGTTTGCAAACCGGTTTTTATTGCAAAATGTCTTTTTTTTTTTTTTTTTTTTGGTTACGGATTCTGTTTTTTGGTTCTCAAAACTTTAGGACCTGTTTTGACGCCATAGATTAGAGCTTGTCGGAGAGAGATCAGAGTTGCTGATCGTGTTAATCAAACCCCACCTTAAAACTCATTGTTTTGAGATGAAGAAATTCAGAAACGCGATGATCCCCCATTTAAGAACACCCCTTCTGTTTTGAGCAGACGGTATGCCTTGAGTGTTGGATGGATTTTGACAAGAATAGCTGAGTTCCCAGGAGGTGCATGTTTGAACGGTGAAACAAGCACTGCTAGTTCCCAAATGAGGAAGTGACATTTTGGTTTTGGTTATATGGCCTCAGGAAAGTGTTTTCATAGCCTTTAAAAGGCAGAAGGTAAGAGCAGATGTTCAGGGCAGTGTGTAATTGGAACAGTATTGCATTTATGTTTGGCAGGTTAACTCCAGCAATGTCATCTGATTATTATTTGTACAAGGCTTGACTGGCTCAAACACAAAACGAATGGTAAAAATGGAATGGGCAAAACTGTGCGTCTCATTTTGTGTCGTGATAAATGATATCTTTGACTGCGTAGTGATTTTGGAAGAAGGAACCTTTTTAAATGGCTATGTAGGTTAATCCAGTCAATGAACAAATGACTGTTTAAATGTTTAGATTTTTAAAAAAAAGGTTTGTAACTGTAGTTTGCACACCAAGTTGAGATGTGAATGAGGTCTTTCGATGTGTGATTATTAAATTATGTACTGTTTTAGTCTGACATTATGAAATCACATGTCGTGTTCCGAGCAGTCATACCTCAAAAGGCCGTATTGGCTGTTTTGTCCATAGATATTATTGACCGTATACATCATCACCCAAGCCAGCTTTCTGTAAAAACATGACGTAATTCTGATTTATAGAAAGAAAAAGATTCACGTTTTTTGTTTTGTTTTTGCCCTCTTGCTCCCCCTCTTCCTCTGAACCACAGAGCCAGTTTACTTGCTTGTAAAATGTCGATTCGAGACGATGCTTAAAAAAAAAATTACATTATTAGTATTATTAATGTTTGTTTGAGTTAAAGCGTAAACTTGTTGAGTAATTGCGTAGACCTCCTAAATTAAAAAAAATGATCACAAATTTAAAAAAAAAAAAAAGGTTTTAGCTCTTGCAGGATTCAGTAAAACTCTTCATTGCTCTTTTCCAAAATCGCATTATCAGAGTCAGGATTTCTAAGAGCAGCTAAGGAAGGTCTTTCTTTAAAAAAATAAATAAATAAATCATATCCAGGTTGCGAAATAATATACAATAATAAATAAATCCATTCTATAATGAATGTGGCGCATGGATATCCGCTAATAAAATGATAACCCCCCCCCCCGGTTTAGCCGGTAAACATTAAACTTAGACAAGGTCTTAGATCAACATTAGTGTTCTTCTGTTCGGTGTTAAATGTTGTAAAACCAAAGTCACTCCGCTTGTAATCCAGAGTTCCTCATCTGTAGTTGTTTACAGGGACTGCTTTACCTCTGAAATGTTCCCACTCGCTCTTGCACTGTTTTTGTCTCTCCCCGTGGTATAAAGGGGCAGTCAGTCGGTTCGTGTTCTTTTATTTCGCTTAGCTTTTTCACCGAGTAACTAAAGAAAAACATGTCGACTCAACACACGCCTGCTATGACGTTTTCTGTAGCAATCTCTAATGATGCAAGCACTCTTTCCTGCAGAATGCCGCTAAGCAAGCCGCTGCTGCTGCAACTCAGACCATTGCCGCCGCCCAGCATGCTGCCCTGTCGAATAAGAACCCAGCTGCACAGCAACAACTCGTCCAGAGCTGCAAGGTACGTTCTCAGCGACCGTCACATCCTGTGTCTCCAGGGTCATGGTGAGAACGTAAAATAGGACTAGTAAATTAGCAGTAGGAAAGTAGCTTTGTTGAAACAGCTAAAATTCCCATTTGCTGCAGAACATTTCTTGTCGCATGGGTTGAGTTTGAAATGTTTTTTTTTTTTTTTTTTTTAAATACATATACAGTTCCTCTCCCTTTTCCCAATTAGGCAGGTCAGTTGCTCTAAATAACCCTTGTCAATAGCCCCCATTTCCAGGCATATGATTCATCAGGACTTGGATTAGACACAGCATTGTATAATGACTAGACGTAACTCTAAATTAGGAAACGACCCGAAAATATAGGACATTTACATGCAGAATTAAAACAGGATATAGCGGCAAGGGTTTGGCGTGAACTCCCCTTACAGCTCAATCATGCTAAATATCGGGGTGACAGTTTGACCCTTGAACAGTCTGATTTTTTTATTATTTTTTTTTTTGTAAGAAGAACAGGGTGATTCAAGCTCACAAATACTGGAATGAAGAGCAGCGGAAAAGCGTATTATGGAGTTGTTGTTTGGTCGCGTCATTGATGATATGTTATATAATGTTATACAATCTATGGTCATTATACTAAAACGTTTAATCTAGTTTAATCTCAGACTTTCGCACAGTTTCTAAAGATGATTGAATACCGTTGCCTCTAATGCAGCCTATTTTAATTTGAATCAATATCCCATTAGCCTTTAAATGTGTCCTAATGAGCTGTACTTAAATGGCTGCTCTTCCCATAGTGCACTTCTGATTCAAGTGTTTGATTGACAGGTGGTGGCAGACCAGATACCACAACTGGTGCAAGGAGTGAGAGGCAGCCAGGCACAGCCTGACAGCCCCAGTGCACAGCTTGCCCTCATCGGAGCCAGCCAGAACTTCCTGCAGGTCCTTTTTTTTCAACTCTTGTCTCTTTGTTTTGTAAGTCTGAAGGTGGACGTTTTGCTCATAATGCCTTTTTTTTTCCCTTCCTGTCAGCCTGGAGCCAAAATGGTGACAGCAGCCAAGGCAACAGTGCCCACCATTAGTGACCATGCCTCTGCCATGCAACTCAGTCAGTGCGCCAAGAATCTGGCCAGTGCGTTGGCTGAGCTCCGCACTGCTGCCCAAAAGGTAAAATGCTTTTTAAATGTCACAAATATACACTGCTCACTCACGTTAAGGAATATTTTTGAGCAGTATGTTTCTGTGTGCTGTTAACAACAACAATAATAATAATAAAACGTTTTTGAAGATCTTGCATAGCTGCATTTTCTCTCTGGAACTTTTTATGTTGGTTTAAAAAGTCAAAGTTAGTATCGTTGTATGCATTCTGGTTTACATATTAGAGCTAGGAATGTTGAATGCATCCCAGCCAGTGGCAGCAAACAAGCGAGAACGTAACCACCACGTCTGCTAATGGACTCTGGACCTGGTCCAGGGTTCAAATCCCACCTCTGCCAAGCTGCCACATTTGGGTCCTTAACCCTTGGTTTGAATTGTAAGACTGGGAATTGTAATTGGCTCCGGATAAGGGCGTAAATGTAAAGTGTTTCCCTTTGCGACCGTAATGGTAACTGTTTAATACACTAGCTAAAAAAGTTTACATGAGGCGGTCAAACACGCCATATGGGTTGGGGTTTGTTTCTTGGCGGGACACTGTTGACCACTCGTACGTCTTCTTTCAGTATGTAATTATGAAAGGGATGTTCATGTATTCCACCATTTTTTGGATCAGAACTGTACCTAGAACATACGAGATGTTTAGGACGTTGGCATGTACGCACCATTCGAAAGAGCTGTCAGTTCAGATGCCGTATCAGAACGTGTTGGAGGCTCTTAGCCGAAAAGGCACAAATACGACATAAATTCTCCTGACTCTGATTTGGCAGCCAGTTGCACCGTTTTTTTTTTGTTTTTTTTTTGGGCAAGGCAGGCAATCTGTTTACTGTTTGAAACGTTCCCATAATTCAGATTGAACTGAACTGGAAAGATGATGCGGATGATCATTTAGTTCTGATCTGATCTGTTGTACTCGATCAGTTGAAACTCCAACAGAGAAGAGTTTCCTGTCAGCAGAAGTACGCTGCTCACGAAAATCAGGGGATATTTAGTTACAGGATGTTTCATTTTGAAGTATGCCCTAATTTTCTTGAGCTGGGTACATTTTGCTCAGAGAAACAAAAGACTGTAGTTTGTGTTTTCGAGATTTGGAACCTGAGGTATTGTGTCAGTGTGCTGATTGCTCTGTTCCGGTCCTTTACCGGACGTTCTGGACTTAGGCTTAGCTCTGCTGCGTGTTAACCTGTGTGTGTCACAGCCATGTGTCAAGTCATTTCAGAGTTAAGAAATGCAGAATCAGAGTATCAAATATTATGTGATCGTATCGTATCAACATTTTCTTTAAGTACGGGCGAGATGTCAATGCTATGGGAAACCTCATATGTGCAATTTGAATCCAACCCACTTCGAATCTGTCTCTTTTCTCCAGGCCCAGGAGGCATGTGGTCCACTGGAAATTGATAATGCTCTGAATATGATAAGAGGGCTAGAGAAGGACATGCAGGAGGCCAAAGCCTCAGCTGCTGAAGGGAAACTCAGACCTCTTCCTGGTGACACAGTAAGTAGGCTCTTATCTCTTTATTGGTGGACTTTATAGACCTAAGCATACGGATATTTATAAACACATAGTAAAAGAGAGATTGAGAGATTGATTTACTTGAACAGAGAACGATATGAATACAAAATACAAAGCGAGAGGATGGGACCAAAGTACAAAGCTGTAGGATTGGGTATGCAAACACAGACATAAATGTGTAATTAAACACAGTGCAGTTCGATATGTTTAACTTTTTACACGTTTATACGTTCAGAATGTGCCGTGGACAACGATGCAGGAACCAAATACTGAAATTCTGAACCAACTGTAAGACAAATTAAGACGCAGGGGAACGTGGAGCTGATTTTCAGTGCATTTGTGTTTAGAGTAGTCGGATTTTTAACCGTGGACCGTGGTATTAATTGTAACGATCTTATGTAGCTGTTGTTTTGACCTTCACTTCTCCGACGTACGAATGCCCGCTTTGCAGATGTGGTATGACTTTATGGCGCGTGCGTCTTCACACTTTTCTCACCCCAACAAAAAAATATAAATACTAAACATGCTGATTCAGCATCTTGATAATTAAGACCGCTGATTTGCAGTTGGCATCAGGGATCTGGAATCTGAAGGGGCTCTCGTATTGTTTGAGAGATGTAACCGTGCCCCTTTTGTGGGAGTTGCTGACTTTCGGGCATTTTAAGCTGCTCGTGTACAGGTTTGTCCTTGTTAAAGGTCTATTTAAATGCTTGGCAGTAGAAAATGAAATTTTCTACGTTACAAAAGTGTGCAGTTCTCGCTCTCACTTATCATGCGCTCCCACGCTCTGTCACACAAACTTCCTGCTGCATGGTCAACCACTTCACAACTAAACCTGTGTGCATGCAGCCGTTGGTGGATTTCCTCTCGACGTGTTACTGATCAATGTGCCTTGTTTTTCTGTGCTGCTGGGCTTATTTAGTGTATCGAATGCTAAAAAAGAAACTTGCATTTCTGGAAACCGCACTGATGTTTCAACCAGGGCAGTGTGTGGGATAGGAATGCACTGACCCACAAACACTGAGGTCTCACGACTCCGACTCTCCCCCCCCCAACACCAGTGCACAACTGGCTTCTGTTCCACGTTTCACATAGAACTGTACATTGTCTAAGGTTGAACGAAGTTTTGATGCTGATCTTCAATCAACTGAATAAACAAACAAATCATAGATCTCTAAATCCAGTTAGACCCATGTGCAGCCACTTCTTATCTTGAGGGGTTTGTAACTGATCTCTATAGACAGACAAATCCAGATAAATTAGAGGCTTAAATATCAAAGAGAACACACGGGTGAGGGTGAACAAACCAACGAGTACTTCCTCCAATAGGACAGGCGGATAAATACACATTCATAACAAATAAGTTAAACAACCATTTACAGCCCGACACAAACGAGTAGCAGATACACATACAGACAGACAGACATGGGTCATTTGCAAAAGAAGTCTCTAAACACATCAACCAAGTTGGAACCGTCTGTAGTCCGCGTGGTCCCTGTAAGGCACCGTTGAATTGATTGGCTGCTGAGGTGACCAGTTCATAGTTCTACATCTGATATTTGTTTCCTCTTATCATTTTTTTTATCATATAATTTTTGCGATCTCGGTCATTAAAGCGAACTGACTTAGATCGGGTGGATGTTAAAACCTGCAGATATTAAGGTTAAGTGAATGATTGTCCTATTCTGTCTTGCTTGTGCCCATTTACAAACGTGTCCAATACAATTCGTTCTACAGTAAGAGTAATAAAGTGCTGCACAATTGCTAAACAATTAAACCAGTCCAGGTGAAAATAGGCATTCTGTAATGTGCATTTGAAATGTATATTCAATTCCAGGACTTGTTGTGTAAGATTGTCTTTTGTATGTGTAATTCAGCTGGAGAAGTGCTCTCAGGACCTGGGCTCCAACACCAAGGCAGTAAGCTCTGCTGTTGCCCAACTGCTGAGTGAAGCGACGCAAGGAAATGAGAATTATGCCGGTAAAGAAGCAGCCAACATAGTTCCTCTAAGCTTTGTGTGAACTCGAGTTGTACGTCAAGGCCCTTTGGTGTTTATATTATGGCACCCCCTACCTGTCATCCTATATTCCTACGTCTGTCGATGAGATTCGAGTTCTCATTTTGTTGTGGTTTTGTTATAGAAGTGTACGGACGTTGTGTCAAAGTGAACATTTACACTCCACCAGTTTTGCTAGTAAAAGACAGTACGTCTGTCTTTTAGGTTACGGCATGCGAGCGTGTCATTTTACCACGGGAAAAGCACGGGACATGTAGGTTCATTTGCAGTGTGCTTGTACACGGATGTGGACTGGGAATGAGTTTGTGAACCCTGAGACGTTTCGGTCTTCCTGCCTAAACATGACCAAAACATGGGCAGATTTAACACGGGTCATGAAAGTAGATGAAGAGAAGCGAATGAAAGAAATAAGATGAACATGTACTACCAAAAAAACAGTCACCCTCAGCGTGTTTGAGGTAGTAACTTCAGGCTCCAGTAGGTGGCATTGCACGAGGGTGATCTGGCTACGACTTCCCGCAGGGTTTGTGATGAGCTTTATAGATTGAGAAGAGGTGGTACGGTACGGCGCGGTGACCATCTTGTTCGACATGTGGAGAATCCACGTGCCTTAAGGACTTGGGGACTTGAGAATATCTGATGACGATTCACATTTTTTGCAGAAACATAAAGGTCTAGAGGGTTCGCGAACGTTTCAGCACCACGGTAGCTGTTCCTTGAGGTTTCTTTTGTATCTATTGCAGAGCAGTTTTAAATCCGTAACCCTTTTAGATCGTTACAGTTTGGAGGTCATGTGTCTCTGTACTGGTGATCGACGTAAACATAAGCAGTGTAACCTAAGACATGCGGTGTATAAACGTCTGTTCTTTGCAGGCATGGCAGCGCGCGACGTGGCACAGGCTCTTCGTTCTCTGGCTTCTGCAGCCCGCGGAGTGGCCGCCACTACAGACGACCCCCAGGCTCGCAACGCCATGCTGGACTGTGCTGAAGATGTGCTGGACAAATCGGCCAACCTCATAGAAGAGACCAAGCGTGCCATTGCCAACCCCGGAGACCCAGACAGCCAGCAGCGACTGGCCCAGGTTTATACCCACGCTAACGTGCATAGCTGTTTTTGAGGCTACGTTTGAGTGGATTTATATTTGGGAACAAATCCTCCCTTTTAATCGCTAATGCTCCACGATGGCGCTTCATTGCGTCAGGGCGCTCATTCGTTTGAAAAGATAAATGCTGTCTCTTCTTCTCGTAATCTGTGATTAGTGCTTGTTTAGGAGTTGTCTCACAACTGAACCAATGTCTGTGTGTGTGTTTATTCAGGTGGCCAAGGCTGTGTCTCAAGCCCTGAATCGTGGCGTTAACTGCCTCCCTGGACAGAGAGACGTGGATAACGCTATTAGGTCTGTGGGAGAGGCCAGCAAGAGGCTCCTCTCTGAAAAGGTGAGCAGAAGCTCAGTAATGAACTCTTAGCGTCGTCCGTGCCGTATTGTCACACCTCCGCTGTCGATCCCAGCATCGGTCCTATCTAGACGTAGTTTCCCCCTCATTTACAGGTGCTTTTATTTCTATGTCTTCTTGAGAAACTTCCAGGCAAACCTTTCTACTGTTTTCACCAACTCGGCTCTCAGCAAGTCATCATTTTGTCACCTGGATGCGTCTTCAAAAATGGAAATTTTACACGATCTATTGATGTACTTGGACTAAATAGTTGCATGCTTTTAATTTACTGGAAGCAACGATCAGTTGCATCAGACAAACATCTGGGCTCATGGCCATTGTGACCGCCTGGATTTCTTTCGTGTGGTGGATGCAAGAGGTTTATCATTGGCTGCTTTTTCATCACTCTTCAGAAGCGATATTTGTTCAGTTTAAAAGTAAGGCTTTTTTTTAAGCAAGTGGAAAGAAACAAGCAGCATATAGACACCTTTCTGTGATTGAATTTAGAGATTTCAGCCAGTCAAACAATTACAAATGATTGTGTCATTCTAATATGCTCCGACTCCGAGATCTGTCTGTTTTGATTAGAGCAGGGTCCTGTCGGAGAAATAAGGGTTTGCTTATTTGAAATATTTGCTAAGGACTCAATCTGCTTCCCTCCAGTTCCCATCCAGTGGAAAGAGCTTCCAGGAAGCTCAGGCAAACCTGAACCAGGCGGCTGCCGGCCTCAACCAGTCAGCCAATGAGCTGGTGCAGGCCTCTCGGGGGACTACTCAGGACTTGGCCAAGGCTTCTGGAAAGTTTGGTCAGGACTTCAGCCACTTCCTGGAGGCCGGTGTGGATATGGCCAGCCAATCTCAGGTCGGTTGCCAGATGGATGAACGTGCCCAACTTGATTTTTTTTTTTTTAATTGTTTGTAAGTTGATCAAGAAATGATTACCGATTACAGCAGGGACGTTCATCGTTTAAATCATTTAATTGCTTTCCTCTCTGTGTAGTCTAAAGAAGACCAAACTCAGGTGGTAACCAACCTGAAGACCATTTCCCTGTCATCGAGCAAGCTGCTTCTGGCAGCCAAGGTTCTCTCCACCGACCCTAACTCGCCCAACCTGAAGAACCAGCTTGCTGCCGCAGCACGGTCAGGACACGCCGCATTTGTTTCCTCTGTTTAATTCCCACCAGCAGATCATCACATGCTCACGTTACTCGGTCCTGACCCTGAAGTTTATAGTTAGAAATAGTTCAGGCTAACTGGTGGATGGTGCCCTCTCTATCTAGTCAGTTGTTGGTCTCCTTCCAGTAATGGATAGGATGGAAGAGGCACATTCATTCGATGGCCCTTTTTCAGTAGGCGTACTTGTCTATACTGTACTTGCGTCCTCGTGAACTTGAAGCTGCTACTGGCTTCCCGTATCCACACACACACACACACACACACACACACACACACACACACACACAAGAGCATACACTGTGTGTATTCCTTTAATATCGGCTCGCGTTGTGCAATTTCTGCGCTGGATTTTCGACGGTCGGAAGAAAAAAGGAAATGATTATATAATATGTGAGTGGGTTACATGGTGTGCCGTTCTCATCCAGGACTTCCAAATACAAATACTGCCACTCAAAAGCTTAGCGGAGTCACAGAACACAGAGGCGCAGCAAGAAAGTGAGTGCGAGAGAAAGTAGTGCAGAGAGCGAGGTAGAACCTGGTGCGTGGTAATGTGTGGGTGGACTGTATTTCTAAATTCTGGTTCTCTCTCTCTCTCACTCTCTCTCTCTCTCCGCTTGCTGTGCCTTCTCCTCACTGCCTCTAACGCTCAATCCTTCTCCCACACTCTCCCTCTTTCCATCCTCATATGCTTATCTCATCGTTCTCACACCTCTCCGTTTCTGTCTTGGTTTTCGCAGCGCCGTAACTGACAGCATCAACCAGCTCATCACCATGTGTACCCAGCAAGCCCCGGGTCAGAAGGAATGTGACAATGCACTCCGGGAGCTTGAGGTACCGCTCATCTCACCTTTCTTTCTTTCTTTCTTTCATTCGTTCTGTACAGTTTATGTAAGTGACTCTGCCACCGTCGTGTCTTACAGTGTCATGGGTGTGTGGTGAGCGATTGATCATGTACCTTTCTGTAATAATGAAGCAGTTTGTGATATTGTAACGGTCATAGTCGCAGACGCAAGACAGCTACACTGTACAGACTGATGTCATATAGTTTATGGGACTTTTTTTTTTTTTTTATTATCCAAAAACATACAATACTCCGTGTTGTATTTCTATTTTTTTTTTTTTTTGGTGTTCTGTCGTACCGAGAGCCGACTGTAATAGTAACGTTTTTTTCTTACTGCCTGACTTGAGAAATATTTTCAGCTTTGGTGCGTTAAAGCAACTTTTGGGTTTTTTTTTTTTTTTTTTTCAGTTCCACTTGCCATACAGAAGCAGTGTGTAGTTCCACACTTCCAGACTGTAGTACACCTGTACTGCTCGCATAAACATTATTCCAAGAGGAAGTTTTGTGAGCAGTATATTATAACCTATTTTTTGTTTACTGGTCAGGGGCACAGGGACCCCCTGCTCCATGTGTAAGAGTGGACAGGACAAAGCCACATGTTGAGCTCGATTCGGCCAGAAGTGTGCAGTTGTGATTATTTAAAGGCTGAACGCTGTTGGTCTACTAGCACCTTAGCTAGTTTTGTGCAGCTGTGAGTTTTTGCAAAGGTTTGAAGATTACATCGTATCAAGTACTTGCTTTGGTAAGTTTATACTTTTTTAAGTGCAACCTGTAGCTGGTCAGGGCACTGAAAAGATGCCTGCTTCTTCTGACGTTAAATGGTCAGCGAAACGCCTTTTAAAGCCAGGAGGTATGCGATATGCTAGGTGTTTTTACATTGCACAGGTGCGGTTAGGTTGCATTGAATAGGATTTGATCTTACTTTTGTTTTTGTTTGTGTAGACGGTGCAGGGAATGCTGGAAAATCCAACTGAGGCCGTGAATGACATGGGCTACTTTGACTGTATCGACAGTGTGATGGAGAACTCCAAGGTAAAACGCTGACTCCTTTTTTTCGCTAATCCTGTGGAGTCTCTACGTGGTAATGACAGGCGGTACCGTGTGTTTGACTGTACAGGTTTTGGGTGAGGCCATGGCTGGCATTTCCCACAATGCAAAGAACAGTAACCTGCCTGAGTTTGGAGATGCTGTCAGCTCTGCCTCCAAAGCCCTGTGCGGCCTAACCGAAGCTGCTGCTCAGGTAAAACAGACGTGTTGTGGTTTGTGTTTGTTGTTACAGCGTAACCAGCCAGGCACCACATGCGTTAGTGCTGCTTTGGGTTTGAGACGAGCACCGTATACTTCATGCTGTCATCATTTTCATGATCAGTATTTTATCTAGCATTTTATAATAAGTACAGTTTACAATGCAGTGCACAGTAAATATCAAAAGTGCAACGAAAGAGAGTTACAGTACATTAATATTGTAATTATGACATAAAAGATGCACAGCAAGGGAACAGTATTTTTTTTTTCTCCTCCCAAAAATAAATAAATAAATAATAAAATAAATTAAATAATTAAATAAAAGAATAAATTTTAAAAAAGCATAGAATAATGATAAAAATTATTATTATTATTATTATTATTATTTTTTTTTTTTTTATCATTTTTGTTTCTCTGACGCTGCCGTTTCTTACTGTGACCCATGTGACCCAGTTCTTACTGTGACACAATGACACTGTCACATACTTGTGCTTTAACACCTGTATTCTTATAGATTTAAAAAAAAGGTTTGATTATCAGAGTCTATGCAGTGTGTATCGGGAATAATTGCGCAGTCACGTACAAGCAAGCACACTCCTGTATCCCAAAGGCTTGGTCTGTTCAATAGCAGCAAGAGAGGAGAAGAATGGTGAAAAGGGCCTGATGCGAACAGTGCGTTTGAATTGTGCTCTGTGAGAATTTATTTACCATTAAACTACGTCTAGATTTGGGGTCCACTTGTGTAATGAGCAAAGAAATGAAAAACGAACAGCCTTCATGTGACCATGTGCACCTAAAAGCGAAAATGAATTTCTAAACTTCGCTCTTAATCCATGCTGTAGATAAACAGTCAGTTATCCTAACGCAAGTCGACGTTTGAATCAAATATTAGAGCTAAATTGACTGCCTTTAAAAGCCATTACTATTGACTGCAAGCTACTTAAATCTTGCTGGTCCCACATGTGGCGTCCACATCTCCCTCGAAGTGTTTCGTATTTTGGAACTGTAAACGTTGTGAACGAGATGCCGTAGCCTAAAGCCTAGAGTGCTCAGGGGGGTTGAAATGCATCATAAGAAACAAATAATATTTGATCAAACAAAAGGAGCTGCGTCCTATTTTCCGCAATTTCTTTTCTGCTTGCTTCATTTTTTTCCCCCCCCAACTTGTTGTGCCCCCTCCTTTCACAGGTCCATTATGGGTTTGATGAAGAATAGTGAGTCATGAGTTTATGCTCACTCTCTCTCCTTAACTAAAAGCTTTCACTCTGTTGCTTAGCGTCTCACATGCTCATTAGAACGTTGATTGCTCATGGAATGGTAGTGAGAAGAGGGATTTTTAGGAGCTTGTGTGTGTGTGTGTGTGTGTGTGTGTATATATGTGAGGCCTTGCGTCTTTAGTGGAGTTGTTGCCAGGGCAGATGGTGAGAGAAGATAAAGCGGATGATATGGCCCTTCATCGGAAATCACAGCAGATCTGGGTCTGTGAAACAGTTTTCCTCAAAGCCATCGTCAAGCTCCTGCACAACTCCAGATCAAATGCCAAATGTTTGTTTCAATTATTGGATCGAATTAACAGTTAATATGCATAAAGGCTTCTAGTGTTTCTTATTTTTAAAACAGGTTTGAATCACTTAAGCCTTTATATAGCGTTTGAAGTTGGAAAAAAGGCTATGTACAGCACCATGGTGTGCAATGCCTATTAGGAAACACTTAGTGGCTCTTCTGGGGATTTAAGCTTCGTGTGGCTTTAGAAGATGGTTACAGAAGTTAGTGTCTGATTTTTGGCTTGCCACCATGTTCTAGAGGAGATGATGACAGTTTCTTATACACATTACCACATTATATTTGTTATAAGTGTTAAAATCTTGTGTGGTAAGTAATGGATTGGAAGTGAAAAGTAAAGCTAGTCAGGTAACAAGGTAATTTATTGCTGCTTGTGTTCTGGAGGATTCAGTGCTTGTTTTCTGTTCAGTTGGCCTTTGGAAGTAACTTTTCAGGTTCCATGGAGACTTTTTATTGCACTAAGAATACAGGACTGCAGATGTAAAAATGAAAATGAAAAAAGAAACCCAGTGCAAGTCAGAACTGGACATGGGTTGTTGTGAATCATGCAAGCGACGATAGCCGAGCCGAGACCAATTTTCCAGGTTAAAATGTGTCACGAACCAAATTAGAGGAGCCGGGGTATCACTGTATAACGCATCATGGCAATCCGTTTCATCGCCGACATGCTACCATGCAGTCATGTTCTCCCGGTGTCAAAGTTACTGCTTAAAAGAAGAGCCGCTTTGCTATCATATACAACAGCTACGTTAATAAAAACGCTCCTTAGCTCCAAGATCAGTGGTTCCCCAAGAACCCTGACCCTGGACTCCACATGCTTGGTGTTTGTTCTCCCCGTGTGTGTGGGTGTGGGTGTGTGTGTGGGATTACCCCAGGTGTTTCAGTTTCCTCCCACATTCAAAAAGACGGACATTAGGTTGACTGGTCTCACTAACTTGATCCATGACTAGTGAATATAGCCATTGATGCTGATAACAGCATTAAATAAGTCTAAGAAACAAACATAAGGGGTAGCGTGGTGACCCAGGGTCTGGTCCCCAGGGATGCCAGATGGTGGGATCACCACCTTCTGCTGACACAGCAACCCCTGCCCGTCCTTTGGTGTTTTTGCATTGTCTGCATACTTTGAATTTCCGGCTGGGTTTCAGATGCCACCACAAACCTGACCTGTAATAAGTAGGCAAAAGTGGGAATTTAAAGAAATCAGCAACTCCTTTTTTCTTTTTTCTTTAAATCTGTGGCATCGTGGTGCCTTGGTCAGTGCTGTTGCCTCACAGCTGCCAGTTAGGCCCTGGCTCCTCTGCGACCCTGAAGTTGTTCACCATTAAAAAACCTAGTGTTAAAGCAGCCGCAGCTGCCTTCATGTTCATTCATTGCTCATCGTGATCAGCATTCAGCTTCATCTCACTGCGTCCATGTACAGTAAGGAAGCAATTAGGGCCCTCGTGATGTTAAAGTGACATCTGATTATGCAGATTGTAGATTACGCCGTGATGTGCGTACTGACTGTAGAGAGTGTAAAATGCACGCGGTGTTCTTGCTACCACGCAGCACAATGTGCACTCGTTCCCGCCGCAGTATGTGCAGTGACACGTTCGTGTTATGGACAGGCCAGGTGTTCCGTTGTTTCAGCCAAACGAGAACGGCCTGAAATTTCTGGATGCGTTACCTGACTGGAATGTGTTTAAATCACCCTAGCTATTAAAATCCATAATGCTGACCGAAAAGCACCGGGTGGCACAACAAGGCAAGAAGTTGGTGCGGCCTCTGCCACGGGTCCAGAAATCTTGGTCCAGTCTTGACCTCGGACCCTGTGTGTGTGGAGTTTTGCTTCTTAGATCATTGTCGATTCTTGGTTCTTGATTGGTGCCGTCTTGACTTTGAATCAATAAATAAGAAAACGCGCCGCTAGAGAACACGAAGAGGAGATCGATTTATAGGAACGTCGATCCGGTGAGATTTCTTGTACGGCGTCAACGTCGGAATAAAAATGTTTAATCTTGTGTGTCCCAATTCCCGATGACCAAACTGCCGTCTCCGTTTTAGCTGTGACTGATAGACCTGTACTCGCTTGCCTCTCCTGCAGGGGGCCTACCTGGTGGGTGCCTCTGACCCGAACAGTCGTGCTGGACAGAAAGGTCTGGTTGATCCGGCTCAGTTTGCCAAAGCGAAGCAGTCCATTCAGATGGCGTGTCAGAACCTGGTGGATCCAGCCTGCACCCAGTCCCAGGTATGTAAGACCGACGACCCACGTCACCGCCAATTCAATGTTACGTCTATGAACGTAAAGGTTGCAGTTGAGTTTGGGATCTGAAGTGCACTGAGCTACTGGTACAGCCAGTTATTGCTTTCATAGTCTATAACAAACCCTAAAATTAGCCTGTTTACTGCAGCGTTCTTCACTCAGTACTTAACGTCTTTATTGCTTAGCGGAATATCGTCCCTCTCCTGATGTGTAGCTCTGGGGAATGAACCAAATTGCATTTTCTCCCCATAACAGGAACTTCTTTTTAAAGTCTTCCAGGTTTCCCTGTGTGACTGCAGCACTGTTTTACTGTACGTTTTTGATCATTTGGAACGTTAGGCAAATATACTGTCATATCTAGGTAAGCGTTAATTAATCGCCATAAAGTTAACGTCCTTGCTCTTTAACGATCAAGGCTTTAGAATTTATAATAAGTGATGATATGAATTTTTTCATATGCGAAAAAATATATATTAATGTGGTCACCTCATCTGCCAGAGAACAGCGGCGGCTCCATGAGCAGAGGCAGGGGTTAGAAATTAAGAAATCGTTTTTACCTCCACGGGTGTTTAGTAAAATTCCTTTACTGAGCGGTTTTTAACTTGCTCTCGATTGGACCAGACTGTTCTTGCTCGACTCGTGTGTTTGGAGACTTTTTGCCCGTGTTTGTGGAAGGTAAATGCCGTTTGTGAATGTCCCTGTCCTGTTGTAAGTAGTACTCATTGTGTACTCACTGCCACATAGTGGTGGGCACAAATTGAACAAACCCGCTCCTCGTTTTGCAGCTTCGTCGGTGGGGAATGTTGACATTTCGTTTAAGGAAGCGGGAAATGCACTTCAGTTTGAAATTAGTTATCCTGCAGTTAGTTTTGGGTTGGCAAGTGAAGATCTTGCTATAGTAAAGATATTGGTATGTCTAAAGCAATTCTAACGCCACATCTGCCATGGTAATAGTTGATATTAATCACAGCTAGCATAACGTTACATCAAAGTCGAGCTCTCCCCTGGCAGTGTGCCGTTGACCGCGGGGGGTCCCCTGGCCCACTTTGAAGATGACAGATGTGGAACAGTGTTATGCAAATGCAAAAACGAACTCTTTAGGTTCTCCTCTTGGTCATTTTTTTTTTTGTGAATGCTTCTTAAAAAGTAGACCTTCTTTACCTTGAGCACGTTTTGACACGTTTATATTTCCCAAGGTCCTCTCTGCTGCCACAATCGTTGCCAAACACACCTCCGCCCTGTGCAACGCCTGCCGCCTTGCCTCTTCAAAAACATCCAACCCTGTTGCTAAGCGACAGTTTGTCCAGAGTGCCAAAGAAGTGGCAAATAGCACAGCCAACCTGGTCAAGTCCATCAAAGTAAGTGCGCTTCTCGACAAAGAGCGAATTAAACGGATCAAACTCCGACGCCTGTGCATCTTAATGGTGTCTGGTTTCTTGAGTTTGGCTCTTAAGGAGCTTTGCGCACCCCGAACTTTATTTGTTCTTAGCGTTAAATTCGACTGCGGCACGTTAGAGTTTGCTGTAATGTCGCCTTTCTGTTGGCCGAAATTGTGAGAACTTAGTTATTATGAAGGAATTAACTTGTGAATTATTTCTTTGTAATACTTTTGCATAAAAGCGAAC
Organism: Parotocinclus haroldoi; assembly: GCA_034779995.1. Lineage (NCBI taxonomy): Eukaryota > Metazoa > Chordata > Actinopteri > Siluriformes > Loricariidae > Parotocinclus > Parotocinclus haroldoi. Next base: position 2,088 of record JAUZST010054602.1, on the reverse strand, counting down.
CTGCAGAAAATGGTTTTTAAGTGGTTGCCTTGACCGTATGTGCTCAGGCTCTGGATGGAGCATTTAACCACGAGAACAGGCAGAAGTGCAAGGCTGCCACAGGGCCGCTGATCGAGGCTGTGGATAATCTCACTGCCTTCGCCTCCAACCCCGAGTTTGCCAGTGTCCCCGCGCAGATCAGTCCAGAGGTACGGTCCACCTCCACACACCTACCATCACTCATTTGTGTGTTAGTGTGTTAGACGTTGTACATCGTGTTGTTTTGAAAGCTAAGCTGGATGATCAGTGTTTACTGTTCAGCCCTCCTGAATAATGCAGCGTTTGACTGGTTTTCCAGAAGTGGTCTTATAAGGCCGAGTCATGGTGGTAAAATTCATAGAATTGTTTCTGCCCCCCTCTTTTTCTCCTTTTGCCCCTCTCTTCCGTCCCTGCCCCTTCCTTTTTTTCCTTCCTCTGACTTTATCCGTCCCTCTTCTTTCTCCGCCTCTCTGTCTGTCTGGATTCAGGGTCTGGCTGCCATGGAGCCAATTGTGGTGGCAGCTAAAACCATGCTGGAGAGCTCCACAGGTCTGATCCAGACTGCCAGATCACTGGCAGTCAACCCCAAAGACCCGCCCAAGTGGTCAGTGCTGGCTGGCCATTCCAGGACTGTGTCCGACTCTATCAAGAAACTTATCACCAATATGAGGTGATTACCAAATCCTCCCTTGGTTTGAAGGGCAGCTACTACTAAACTGAAACGTGTTTATTTTTGCTCCAAAAGCACCGTAGTTTGAACGTGACAAATTGCTGACACACACGACGTGGTTTTATTCTTCCAGGGGCTCGTCATTTAACAATAAAATAAGTCATGCTTTGAGTTTAACCACATCGTGATTACGTAGAAACTGAACGTAGTTTCAGGGACGGATCTATTCCTGTAATTTTGGAGACATTCTTTCGCGACTTGGCTGCATTATCTCCAAAAAAGGCTTGACTAACATATTAAAAACCATGAAATAATGGTGTAACACTTTAGGGTGGCCTAATTTAACTCATTAGTGACATGTTGAAGCAATAACTTTTTTTTTTTGGCTAACAGGTTGTATCCATAAGGGTCCGTAATCACGATTTAATATATTATTAACGATATAGGAAATTTAGGTGGCTTTGATCGTTACTGTGCGACTGCAGATGCGTCACTTAGGAACAGTAAACATCACTGGTGGTTTTAACATCGCATCTGGTCCACAGGGCAACATGCTGTTTTTCATAAAAGTGAATAATTAGGAATGATTAATGAATTTAATTTGATTAATTACTGAAGGTATGCTTTTATTAATCCTGGCTGAGTTTTTAGAAATGGACGCGTGTACACTCGTATGTGTGTAGTGTTTTTTTTTTTTGTTTTTTTTTTAAGATTAAAACATGTTTAGTTCGCTTAGAAGCAAGCAAAAAAATCCCTTTCAGAAATGAACACAATAAATCTGTATGTTAGAAAAATCCGTACTGTTTCTATTCAGCTTCTTGTAGTTCTTTCTTCAGTGGTGAGTCCTGTACTGTTGCTTGACTCTTTGTGGAACGTTGACAGAGATAAAGCTCCAGGCCAGAGGGAATGTGATGAAGCTATTGAGGTGCTCAATAACTGCATCCGTGAGGTGGACCAGGCCTCTCTGGCTGCCATCAGCCAGCAGCTCGCACCCAGAGATGACATCTCCCATGAGGTATGTGTCAGCCCTGCAGCTCTCGCTCTCGCCCACGCACGCTACACATCTTTTTCAAATGATTATGTCTCGTTATGACTGGTCATTTTTAGAGCTTGTTCCTTGCAGTCAGGGAGTGTAATTGACCTCAGCATTAAGGTTACTTGCCTTGTGACTGCTCACAAAAATTAGGGGATATTTTTTTTAAAAGAAGCATTTGACTGCATTTAATTTAAAAAAAGATCATCAGAAAAGCAAAACGTTGTTTTGATTGCACAAATAGGATTGTGTCACGTTAACCGTTCAGCAGGGTGTGTGGTCATACAAGATCCGATTAATCGAACATGCCCTATGTTACAAGACGGGACGTGCTATAATTGATGTAAGATATTAAATGTTTATTAAA